>PVLD010005765.1:0-108115 GCA_004027595.1 Dinomys branickii
GATTAACTGTCTGACTAAATTTGCATGTCTGTATATGGGTTCATACATTTACAATTCGAAGATATCAATGGATAAAGCAATAACCACTGTTGAGACCATATCACCTTGTCTATAGATTAGTTGTGATTGTACTATTTTTTATGATAATTGGTGTCTGTTTGTCAATATGTTTTTGTACTTTTATGTTTCTAAAATAAATTAAAAAATGAAAAAAAAAGAAAAAAAAAAAAGAAGTCAACCAACAACGAATGCTGGCAGGGCTATGGGGAGAAAGGAAGCCTTCTCTACTGCTGGTGGGAGTGTAGACTGGTACAACTAATAGGCAAATCAGTGTGGAGATTCTTCAAACTAGAACTAGAGGTCCCACTGGACCCAGCTATTCCTTTTCTTAGTATCTTTCCAAAAGAATTAAAAATATCATACCATAGCAATGTATGCACACCTCTGTTTTCATCACATATGCCATTATAAACCTTTACATGTAATTATTTTAAATTTGAATGTATTAAATTCTTCCATCATCAAAAGATGTACAGTGGCTGAATGGACTTAACCAAGATCCAATTCTGTGCTGCCTATAAGACACTTTAGCTTTAAGAACACAGATAGCCTGAAAAGGAAGGAATGGAAAGAGGTACTCCATGAAAATGTTAACCAAAATGAAACAAAGGTGGTTGTTCATGGCTTGTATCTAGATACTTTCCCAAGTCTCATGCGCTCACAGGACTTTTGGGAGGTAGCTGAATGGGTAGGGTTTTTGGGAGTTGGTGATGTTGGATTAAGGTGGTGATAACTAAATTGGTTTAGCATAAGTCTGGGTGTGGATGATGCGAAGGTCCACTCACTGTGTGGTGTAGCCTGGATGGAATGTAAAGGGAGGCCTGCTGCTGGGGCTGCTGCTGCTGCTGCTGCTGCTGCTGCTGCTGCTGCTGCTGCTGCTGCTGCCACCGCCGCTGCCTGGCCTGCCATGGGCTGTTTCTCCTCCACTACGTTCCTTTGCCATGGTGCCCTGCCTTGGAGCCAGCTGACTATGGACTGAAATCTCTACAAAAGCTAAAAAAATCTTTCCTCCTTTAACTTGTGGATGTGAGGTATTTTGCCCCAGTGATGAGAAAAGTAACTAAGACAGCAACTCTACTTACATTGGACAAAATAAAAGCTATATATATATATTCCAAAAAATGAAACCAGAACAGTATAGAAATACCTGCAACCCTTGTTCATTGCAGTATTATTCACAATAGACAAGATATGGACAAATTAAGTGCTGATAAGGAATTGTGATAATCTATAAAGCTAGCTGTATCATAATTTTAAAAAGGAGACCCTGCACTGGGAACTACATGGATGAACCTAGAGGACATTTTTCTAGGCCTAACATGACAAACACAAAAAGAAAAATACTGCATGATGTCTTGTATATATGGAATCTTTTTTTAAAAATGTTCAATAAATAGAAATAGGACAGAGGTTACTAAAGTGTGGAGGCTGGAAATGGGAAGATGTAGGGAAAAGGTACTAAGAAGCATGTGGTATACCTTAAATATATACAAGCAAAACTATACAAAATATCATCTAAATAAAAAACAAAAATGCTGTTTAAAATCGCATGAAACAAAAAAAGGGAAGATAAAAATTCTGGTGGACCATCTGGCCAGCTAGAGAGGAGCATGTGGCCCTACCTCCATGCATTGATACGTACAGAGCTGGCTGAACATTTCCTTATTCCCCCCAAAAGGCTTTAAGCCAAACCAATAGCTGTAGCCAGGTGCTGATGTGTAGTCTTTACACAATGTGACAGGTCAGTGATGCCCCGCTTACAGCTCCTAAGTAACATGTGTGAGTTGGCCTAGTGAATCCACCCTGTCAGCTGAGAATTAAACTCAAGAGGCTGTAACTTCTCAGGGCATAGATTACACATCAGAATTGAAGCACTGAGCCCAAAACACTAGATACTGCCCCAATCTGTGATATGCAGATTATTCTTTCTGCATATTGCAGAGGTGATTTTAGGCCTCCTACTTAGCCCAGCTCACAGTACTCATGTACTTCCCTCCGTTTTCACTGTCACTCATCCCCAAGCCACACCCCTCTTCACAAATTAATAAAACCTGGGTTCAGCCCTGGGTCATGGCCTTTGTTCCAGTTAGCCATTGTTCTAACTGGACTTAGGACACCCTTGGCATAAAGTGTATGCATTGGTGTCTTTATTCTTGTCATGGATGGCCCTGGACATGGTAGATTGGAATGAATTTATTAGAATTCCAATAACTTTCCTCTGGGATGACAAATATAAACTTCCTGGACCACAACAAGTTGTGGAAGGGCTTTCTATAAAAAGAACAGATGCAGTGAATAATAAACCATTACAGACATGATCCATATTAACCCAATTATATAAGAATCAATTTAAAAATGAATGATTAAAATTCACCAATCAAAAGACAGAGCTTCAGAGAGCCTGATGTATAATGTATTATTTTAGAAGATAGTAATTTTAAATATACAGACACAGAAAAAATAAAGGGATTGAAAAAACCAGCCATAGTTGTAGTAATTTCACAGCTGGGCATGGTAGCACATGCCTATAATCCCAGCACGAGGGAGACTCAAGCAGAAGAATTGTCTCAAGTTCAAGACCAGCCTGGGCTACAAGGGACTTGAAATCAGCCTGGACTACACAGCGAAAGGCCCTGCCTCAAAAACAAAGTATAATTCAGAACACACAAAATTACCAGGGGTGAAGGTGACATTACTTAATCACAAAGGGGTCAGTTCTCCAAGAAAATATAACCATCCTTAAGGTGTATACATTTACCAACACAGTGTCAAAATGTATGAGACAGAAACTGGTAGAAATGCAGAGTCATGAATTTATGTTACTTTGGGAAACTTCAAGTCTCAATCAGTAATTGATAGATTCAGCAGGCAGAAAATCAGTAAAATATATTTGACCTGAATATCACCATATATTAACTTGATCCCACTGATATTTATCCAATACTTTACCCAACAGTACCAAAATAGACATTCTTCTCAAGCTGACATGGAGGAAACATGGTCTAGGCCACAAATTGTACCTTAACAAATATAAAACCATACAGCTGGGCATGCTGGCTCACACCTAAAAGCCCAGCCCTTGAGAGGGCGAGGCAGGATTGTCGAGGTCAGCCTGGGTGAGTTCAAAGACAGCCTGAACTATACAGGGAGACCTTGTCTCAAACAAAAACAACAACAAAATACTACGAACATATGGATCAAATATTTTAAACTAAATAAAAATGAAAATACCACTTATGATATGGGGTGCAGTAAAAGCAGTGCTTACCGTGACACTGAAAGCCTTGAACTGCATGTGTCAGAAAACAAGAAAGATCTACAAATTCTGAGCCTCTCTGGCATACTTACATGATGGAGTTCTCTCTGATTACAAAATATTGGAGAACATGCAGTTGTCTTCAGGTAGCACAAAGACAGAAGGAGGAACCCCAACCCACAGATGCAGTCAAGGACAGGGATACCCAGGAAGCCAAACGGGAGTTCATCCATTCCACTGAGGGGCTCCTCAGACAATGGTCGTGGTGCGCAACAGCAGCAGCTGGACGCTGACAGTGCGCATTCCAGACCGTGGTTCCAGGCTCACATCACAGAGCTTTAGTGCACACCAGAGATTCTGGAGGTGGGGGAGGGGTGCCGTGCGAGATGCATGCGCAGCCCAGCTGACCCATCCAGGACCCCGGGGTCCTTTAGGTCCCTGTACCTTTTCCTCCAGCTCCAGCTTTATTGTATAGCATATGTCGACTTCGCTGACATTTTCTCCTTATTCCAACAGTTAGCTAGATGTTATGGGAGGCTATCACTGCTCAGCGCTCTCCCTTTGGATTGCACACAGTCTTGGAAAGTCTGTTGTGCCCAAGGAGTTACACCTCAAGATCTACTGTCTCCTCACCCGCAGCTTCCCCACTTACACAGTGTTTTGTTCACTTTTATAAAACCAGAAATATACTCAGCAGTCGCTCATCCCCTTCCCACATACACAGTTCCTCAAAATAATATTTACTGAAACGTGTTGGAGGGCGGAATACCCCATACCAAGGATGCAAGAGGCAGGAAAGGGTAGAGCTCATCCAGGAAAGAGAACTTGAACATCTTCTAGCAGTTCTTTTCTCCAGAGTCCTTTAGACTGTTCTATCCATGAAGGCTCTCAAATCTATCCCTTTCCACCCACACAGCACTCCACGCAGCTGCCTCCTCATTCTCCCTACTAGGCCCCTCGTCTTCTGCTTCCCATTGTTAACTCTATCTGGATTTCATAGAAGATTAGTGCTCCTCACAACCCACACAGCTACACCCATCCTGATTTAGGGAGTAGGCTTTTTATCATCTTGAAAGAGCATAATCGAAATTATATACAGCGAAACCTGTCATTTTGAATCATAGGTAATGGTTACCTCTGTGGAAGTATTTGTGAAGTTTATTCCCATATACTTTCTGATTTTTCACAAAGATTCTGATTGCCTCCTCTATACTTTTTAAAACAAGATCTCAGTCTTGTGTGGGGTACATAGTACCTGTATTTATTTTCTCTCACCATGTGATCCAGTCACTTATAATTTTAAAGATTCATTATTTAGATGATAAACTATCATTTCCTAACATAGCTTGTCTATGTCTCCTCAGTGGACCTGAGGACTCTGCCCTGGCTACTTTCCATATAATGGTTTACTAACAATGATAACCCTTTTCTTTGCCTCCACTGTCCACCTAATGCAAAATCCACTTCACATCTGCCTTCTCTCATCCACCCTCCTTGGCTACAGCAGATCTCTGTTCAGAAAAATCCCTCCAGTATCACACGTTAAATTACTAAATTAAGGAAGAGAATATCCCTTTCTTAATACACACAATGAATATTCAAAGAGAAAATGCATGAGTAAGAAATGTGCTAAGACAGCATAGAAAAGGCGATGTCTCAACAGTAAAGGAATTGAATTTACCAAGAGTAGTGTCTTTATTATTTCTCTCATCATGGGGACACAATATTGACACCCACAAATTAATAGAGGATCAAATTTTATGGAGATGACTCACAGTTTACAGAGATTTCAGTTCATAGTCAGCTGGCTCCAAGGCAGGGCGGCATGGCAGCAGGAGGCAGAGAGAACTCGAGAGAGGAGCAAGGAGATATCCCCTTCCAGGCCACGCCCCAGTGACCCACCAACTCCAACCAGCCTTCGCCTCTCAACAACACATTTAGTTGTGATCTTATCAGTGGACTGAACCAATCACCTCGCAGAAGCCCCACCTTGACCACACAGGCTCTGAGGAGAACAGTTAGATATAAACTATAACAGGTACAATAAATCAGAAGGAAGTTTATTGAAATATACACTAGGAAAGACAGCAGGGACAGCTTTTATGTGATTGCTTACCTATGCCAAGGCCCATGGGGATTTGTGACACTTGGTGAGATTGGACAATAGGTTATTTTTGGTGTGGGGTATACAGCTTTTGTGACATGATCAGATGGAGGTGAACAGCTTCTTGTGACAAGACTGTGTTTGAGCCATGGGGTTGCTGTGTTGAGTTTGTTCATGCCCGTTTTGCAGAACAAGGGATTTTCATCTTATTTTTCTACAGAGAATAGTCTCAAAAATTCAGAAATATGAATATATTCATATATATGTGGGAAGGGGAAAACTTGTGTAAATATTTTAATGCTAAATATACTGAGACATCATGAGATTAATACAAGTTACCTTTGGCCTCTACAATTATAAGCAGTGCTCAAAGTGGTGGCCATTGGCTTCCAGACATTTGCTAGTAAAGCAAACTGCTGCTTGGGTGACCTTGGTTATTGAGACCACTGCATATGCATTTTCAATTTCTCCTCCAAGGGCCAGCAGTGTAGTGGGATTTCTGTGGTACACAACATTCTCTAGGGTTCCCCATATAAAGATAACACCATTTGGTGAAAAATCATCATACTATTTTCCTTTTTTAAAAAATTTAATTAAGTTTATTGGTACAATTTTGGTGTATGTAATGATCACATTCATCATAAGGATTTTGTACTTGTACATAATACACCTTGAAGTGTCTTTTTTTCCCTTCCTACTCCTCTCCCTTTAACCCCTCTTCCCCTCCTTGTTACAAAGCTCTGTCTCCGTCTTATCCTTCTTTTCTCATTTTTTCTTTACCCTTCCTTGACCCTTCTCTGTACCTAGTTCACCCTTCATTTTGAACAATTTCTTCCCATTTCACCATGTCTTGTACAATTTGGTTCTTATTTACACTTCCAGTTTCTCACAACAGTGAGACAATGCACTATTCACACATATGTGTCCGATTTATTTCACTTAAGAAAAGTCAGTTAATAGTGTGATCTTAAGGTCCATCCATTTAGCAATAGATGTCTCATTTATCCTTCTTTCTGGCAGAGCAGTACACCATTATATTTAAAAAAAAAAAAACATCTTTTTATCCATTCATCAGTTGATGGACATTTGCGTTGTTTCCAAGATTTAGCTTTTATAAACTGTGTTGCTATGAACAAGGGTATACACATATTGCTGTGGTATGGTACTTTTAATTGTTTTGGGAAGATATCAAGAAGGGGCACACCTGGGTCAAACGGAGCCTGTAGTCCTAGTTTTTTGAGGAATCTCCACACTGATTTCCACAGTGGTTGCACCAGTCTACACTCCCACCAAGAGCGGAAAAGGGTTCCCTTTTCCCCACAGTCCCCCAGCATTTCTTATTGGTCAATTTTCTGAAGACAGCCATTCTTTACGGAGTGAGATGGAACCTCAATGTCGTTTTAATTTCCATCTCTTGAATGATCAGAATGCATGTTGAAATATATGCATGAAATGTTGAAAAATATTTTATATCATACTATTTTTCTTTTCCTGAAGTGTGTATACATTTCTTGGCAGATTCTATCTGTGTATGTATGTCCTCTGTATATGTGTGTGTGTGTGTGTGTGTGTGTGTGTGTGATATATTCAGAGTTTAGTATCCATCTCCATAGTCAATTTTAAAACATTTTTATGACTTCAAAAAGAGAACCATCTCCCTTTACAATTCACGCTTACCATCTTTAATCCCCCAGCTCTAAACAACCACGAGTCTACTTTCTGTCTCCATAAATTTTCCTTTTCTGGACATTTTCCAGAGATGGAATCGTCTACTGTGTGGCTATTTCCAGTTCTTTCACTTGGCAATGTTCTCCAAGCTCATCCAAATTGTAGCACGCAGCCTACTCTATTCCTTCCTATGACTGACTTACACTCCACTGCATGATTACACTACTTGTGTTTACCCATTCATCAGCTGATGGACACGTGGGCTGTTTTTACCCTGAGTTTTTCTGAACAGTGCTTCTGAAAACATTCATGCACAAGTCTCTGTGTGGACTTGTTTTTCTCTTAGGCACATACATATAAAGAGAATTGTTGGATGACCTGACAATTCTATGTTTAACATTTTGAGGATTTGCCAGAATGTTTCCTAAGACAATTATACCTTTCTATATTTCTACCAGCAGTGTATATGGCTTCTTGTTCTCTCCAACACCTAACGTTTTACTGCTGTCCTAGTGAGCATGAAATATTCTTTCATTCTAGACTTTATTTGCATTTCTCTTATAATTAGTTGTGTTGAGCACCGTTTATAATAATCAGTATTTTTAGTGAAAGTCTAGCTCTATCTGCTCCTGCATATGTTTATTTTTTCCTGTATATGTTTAAAAATTTTTAGAATGAAAAGTTTATAAAGTAAAAGATGTTGATTACCTCATGAAGAGAGGGAGGGGCCAGTAAGTGTTGCTGACAAAGCTGGATCAGTCCGTCAGGACTAGAGTGTAGCTACTTCTCATTAAAAACATTTCGGGAAGTGTAGTTATGTTTAGACTGTGATCATGGAGGGACACCCAGTTCTGTAAAACAGGAAGGAAGGAAGGGAAGGAGGGAGGGAGGAAGGAAGGACAAAAGGGAAAAAGGGAGGGAGGGAAGGAGGGGTTTTTTTATGCAAACCTATCTCCTGGTGGCTTCTAGTTTCACCACGAATGGTGAGTCCAAGACATCTATCGAGCGAGCGGAGACGGCTTTGGTATAATCGGAGACGGCTTTGGTATAATTAATGTGCAGAGGTTTGACGCAGCTGGGAGGACCGTGGCGCAAGCTTGGACTAAGGAATCAGTGGCCTAGGCTGCATGGGATTTGTTCACTGAGACTAAGCACAAGGTAAGATGTGTGGAGTGAACGGACGACGGTCAGTGCTGGTGCTGTCCACAAAGGCACTGTGGTACCTGTTAATGTGATTGTGAATTTTAATCCAATAGTGATCAGCTGCAGAGGCACATTTGTCCAAAACTGAAAGAGTCAGGCTGAAAGGATGAGGCTCAGATGTTGCTTGCCATTGGATGCCTAGAGGTCTCTTGAAGAGCAAAGAGAGAGACCTCTTTCTCAAAGGTGCATATGTGCACAGTTTTGGCCAAGAGCATTCTAGGTCCACAGGGAACCCCAAAGTATCTGAACCCTGGTGTATAATTCAGGGCTCACCCCTGCATCATGAGTTGTAGTTGGTCTGAACAGATTTCCCAGGGCCCCTGCAAGCCCGTGAAGGTGAGGGCATAGTGTATGCTGATAGGTGAACAGCACATACTGAAGGGGAGATCTTAGATGCTGTCATCAATCATGAGGGAAGGACAACACCAAGGTCACCTTCCCCTAACAGAGTGAGACCTTACCCGGTAACAGCCCTGCTCAAAGACACCACACACACTGGGGCCAGGATGCCGTCAGTAAGCTCTGTACTATCGCAGTCAGCCTCAAGGAAAGGCGGGCAGGATCACAGTGGGAGAGGGGGAGCACATCGGGCTCACGGTGTGGAAGTGACTGGTAGAGAACTTTGTTTACCCAGTAAGGTCATTTTTCCCCTCTACACATTTTTTCTACTTGCTTACATATCATTTCTCACATATTCTTCCTTACATATCTTTTGCTTCCTCTCAGTGTTTTACCTAGGATGTAGGTAATGGCTTGGGCAACATTCCTACCACAGCTGGGGGATCCTTTGCTGTGCAAAAGTGCCATCAGACCAGGCAGTATGAAGAAATAGCCAGTGAGGAGAACCTTAGATGATTTTCTAGTAGGAACCCTCAATGGCAGGACCATAGTGTGCTTCTGAAACACTACCAGACCCCACAAGACAGATTCTTAAGCCATACCTCTCTAATCCTAGGACTCTCTCACACCCAGGCTGTATTCACTGCAGCAGTGCCCTCAAAAGCTCTGAGAGAGATTCACCAATCTTTGCGACACCATGGTCACTGAAAATGAGTATAAAAACTCAGCCACTTGAATCTGAAAAATGTCCCTGTCCCTGTCCTTATCACATATGTATGACCTCTACTCCTTACAGCCCCTTAGGGCAGAAGCAATCAGCGAGAGGAGGTGTGGACTCACCACGGTATCACCCAGGACAAGCTATGAGGTAGGAAGAAGCAGTTTCACCTCGAAGTTCAAGAGAGGGAAGAGGTTTTAAGGATTTAGAATACTCACTTCTCAACAAGAACTCTAGGAGACTGGTCATTGAATAAAGCCCCAAAGAGGCAGTCAGGAAAATCTGAGGAAGCTGCCCTCTTTCCCTTCACAGAAGTTCTGTGTTACCCTACACTAATGCTCCCAACAACAGCACAAATAAACATCATCATTCTTCAAGAACATTTATTGGGAGCAATCAGTATTCTCAGTGAGGGACAAATTAGGAAATGTTCTTGCTTCAGAATGGTGGAGAATTGCTTCCTTAAGTAGCAGGGAAAATCTTCCAATACAATGCCTGTGGATCTGGTACAGGCAGCCAGAGGCACCTGGCCTGCGTGAGGCCCACAGCTGACCTTCGACAGGGCACAGGCTCCCTGTGGAGCATGGCTAAATGATGCTTCTGGTCATCAAAAGCTATATACTTTGGGAGTTGTTTGTCCCTGGCCCAGCCAGGTGTGTTCATTGTACAATATCTCTGGCCAAGAAGACCAGGTCCTTTGTTCTAAGATTTGACATTTGTCATTTTGGAACAGGAAGAGTTGTAGCGGGGGTGATGTCTCTAGATAGACTCTGCCTAGGCCCACACCCTTGGTCTTCTGCTGAGTTTTCCCAGACTTCTTGAAGGATGGAAGGGGCTATTGTGCCTGGCACATCTGTTCTATGTGTAAGAGGGGTTCTGAGCATGGGGGAGGGGCAGCCCCTGAGGGCCTGCTCACTGCCCCCAACATAACAGGCCTCTGTCCATCCCTTTTATTCCATTTCCCAACTGTTTTACTAAGAAAGCTATTCTCTCTAGTCTCTCTGTGACTAAAGATTTTACTGTGTCCTCCTTTACCCTTGGAACTGGTGACTTAGGTCCCACTAATTCTGCTGCCTAAAAAGCCTGACATACCACCTGGAAGTTTTGCGTATACACAGATATTTATGCAATGAGGCACATATGTCGTCAAGTCTACCTATCTCAGAATATTTTCACCTCATACTCATTCTGATTTAAAGGTTAAAGTTATTTTACACTTATTTAGATTTGTGAATTTTTTTCAGACATTTTTTTCTCTCATGTCTTCAGAGGGATGAATCAATCAAAGCTATTATTCAATAGTTAGGAAACTGAAATTAGTATAAAATAAATGCACATGAAATTGTAATTTGAAGCCAGGGATGGTGGTGCACACCTGTAATCCCAGCACTCGGGAGGCTGAGGCAGAAAGATTGCCAAATTCAAGGCCAGTGGGTACTATGTAAAAAGACCCTGTTGAAAGATAGAGAAAGAAGGAAGGAAGGAAGGAAGGAAGGAAGGAAGGAAGGAAAGGAAGGATGGAAGGGAGGAAGGAAGAAGGAAGGAAGGAAGGAAGGAAGGAAGGAAGGAAGGAAGGAAGGAAGGAAGGAAGGAGAGAAAGAGAAAGAAAGAAAGAAAGAAAGAAAGAAAGAAAGAAAGAAAGAAAGAAAGAAAAAGAAAGAAAGAAAGTATGCAGCCTTTAGCTGTAGTGTAAGCCTGAAATCAGGCTGGGGCAGGAGAACAAAAGTTTAAGTTCAGCCTGAGAAAACTAGCAAGTTAGTGAAACCCTGTTTCAGCAGTGTGAAGGTTCTGATTTCATTCCCCCATGTAAGTTGAAGAAAGAAATAAAAGGGAAGGGGGACCTAAGATGGATGGAGGGGAGGAGGGGGGAGGAGAAGCAAAAGAATGGACATGTGCTGCCTACCATGGTGAACGTAACCACTGTGTAATGCAAACATGTACTATAAAGATGTCCTTAAAACAACAAAAATTTTGAACTAGTTGTTGTGAATAAGACTGCAGCACCAGTCTTACTCAGGGCTCTCTAGAATAACAGGTGTGTTATAACTATGACTTACAGGTGGGCTTACAGTGGCCACCCGAAGAGTCAGGTGTGGAAGAATGCTGTTTGGGTGCTGGAGAGCTGGATGATCCAGTCAAAGTAGAAGACCTGGAGCTCACCACAGAGCCTGTTGGAAGGCTGAAGAGTCTGTGCTGGAAGCCTGGAGATAGACATCCTAAGGCGGTGGCAAAGACTGGAGATCCTCTGAAGAAAACAAAGTGAGACTTCCTTCTTTCCCCTTTCTATTCCATTCAGGCTATAAGCCTATTACTTGGTGCCAATGACACCCAGGAGGGACCTTCTGCTTTGTTAAATCCATTCAGCCACACTCAGAAGTATGCTAATCTAATCAGTCTAAAGCAGAATTTAGAACGAAACTTAGTCTTTCTCTCTCTGTAAAATATTTTTAGCTCTAGACAAGTAACTCTTTGGGCAACTTCTCTCTGAGGAATATGGACTTGTGCTTTTTCATGACCACCCTGTGTTTTTTCTCCCATAAAGAAAACCTCCTCCCCTAGAGGAAAATACTACATACCATCATCAATAAAGCTAATGGGTTATGAAACAAGGTTCATAACATCCTAGGATGCACAAGGTATGTTTTCTTTTCAAGGCTAAAATTATAAATACCCAGACCTCTCGCGGTCCAGAGATTGTATATTGTTACCCCAGGGAAAAATTATTGGAATTCTCCTGAGTCAGTTCCAATTTACCACTTCCAGGGCAACTCACAGTGAAAAAATAAAAAAGAGACAGATATATCTGAAGTTGTGGGGAGCCAAGAGGTCCTAAGTCTAATTGAAACAGTGGTGAACCAGGACAAAGGCCTTGACCGAGAGCCAAACTTGGGTTTTAATAATTCATGAAGAGGAGAGTGGCTCAGGGTTGAGTGACTGTGAGAATGGTGGGAATTATGTGAATTCTTTGAGCTGGGGTAGGTAGGAGGAACAGTGGCACCTCTGCAATATGCAAAGAGAGGTCTGCAGAAAAAATACCACATTCTGGTGACAAGTAGCCATAACTTTGGAGGAATTTGAATTTAAACTGGCAGAGAGCCTTCCAAACTAGCAGAAAGGCATCCAGCTCATCCAGAAGGAGGCATATGGACCACTGAAGGTTAAGCAATCTGGTTCCAACCTCACAGCGAGAAACCAGTCTGAAGTTTAATAGATCAAAAGGTGTAGGCTTGCTGGGATTATCCACAACCCCCTCTGCATACAAGAAATACATATAATTCAAAAGAAATTCATGCACTGAAAGTCAAAGGATGGAAAACTATTCCATGTGACAGGGACCAGAAAAATGCAGGGGTAGGTATTCTACTTACAGACAAAGTGAATTTTAAGACAAGACAGATTAAAAGAGACAAAGAAGGTCACTACATTCTGGTAAACTGAACAATCCAAAACGAAGAGACAAAAATCATAAAACATGTGCACCAAATACCAGTGCACCAAACTATATAAAACAAATATTAATGGACATGAAAAATCAAATAAGCACTGATACAACTGTACTGGGGGACCTCAATACCCCACTGTCACAAATAGACAGAACAACTAGACAAAAAATCAACAATGAACTACTAGAAATGAACCAAACTTTTGAACAAATGGACTTAAGACATGTCTACAGATTGTTCAACCTCCAAAACATTATCATACACAAAATTCCCAGCTGTGTGTGGGATGCTCTCTAATGTAGACCACATACTAGCTCATAGAACATGCTTAGGTAAATGCGAAGGAACTGAAATTCCCACATGCATATTATCAGACCATAGTGCAATGAAATTGAAAATCAAAGGCACAAGAAACTACAAGATCTTCATAAACACATGGAAATTAAATAACACCCTCCTGAACAACCAATAGGTCACAGATGAAATTAGAGATGAAGTTAGACAGCTTCTACAGTTAAATGATAATGTCAACACAACATACTAGAACTTATGGGGCACAATGAAGGTAGTCCTAGCAGGGAATTCCTGATTGCATGGATTTCAGTACTTTCTTTCCCTTTTTGATAAGGTTGTCTAAGTGTCAGTTTTATTTAATCCTTCAAAGAATCAGCTCTTTAATTTTTGATTCTTTACATTGTTTTCTTAGCCTCCATTGCATTAATTTCTGCTCTAATCTTTATAATTTCCTCCCTCATACAAGCTTTGGGCTTGGCCTGCTCTTCTTTTTCCAGAAATTTGAGGTTCAATATTAAGTTGTTTATTTGCACTCACTCTGGATTCCTGGTTCTCTTTATCGGGGAAATATCTTCTTTCTCCACAAGTTTTAAAAGATAATTTTGCAGGTTGTAACAATCTTGGTTAGAATTTGTTTTCTTTTAAAAATTGAAACACCTCCTTCCAAGGTCTCCTTGCCTTTAAGATTTGTGTTAAGAAGTCTGTTGTAATTCTAGTGTGTTTTCTTTTCTCTGGAAGTCTTTAAAATTATGTTCTTGTGTTGGGTTTCTGGTATTTTAATTATTATGTGCTGCAGAGTGGTTTTTTTGTTTTGTTTTTCTGATCATGTCTATTCAGAGTTCTAGATGCCTCACTTATCTGTTAAATTCTTTTACCATGTCTGGCAAGTGTTCTGTTATATTGTAAATATGTTTATGTGCCTTTTGTGCCATTTTTTCTTTTCTTTAATTCTAATTATTCTTATATTAGTTTTCTTTGAATGATCTAGCAGCTGTTTGATTGGTTTTTCATTTTCTCTTCTTGTTTCTAAGGTGTCTTTCAATAATGGATCATTGACCACAGCCCTGTGCTCTATATCTGACAGTATGTCTTCACACTGGTCACTTCTTCTGCTCATATTTTTAATCATATTTTTAATCTGGATTTTTGTTTGGAACTTTTTTATGGACTTCTATTTTTTTCTATACTGAGCATTCATATTTCGCACCTCTTTCTTTAACTCCACTAGATTTTTTATATGTCTTCTCTAAATTTACTGATCACTGTTTTCATAGAACATTATCTGATTAGTTATATCTTCTTTAAATATGCTAACCACCTTTTAAACTCTTTTACCTCCACTGATATACTTTTAAACCTTTCTGCTGTGTATCTTATGATTTCCTCACCTTTGAAGTCCCTCTGAACTGGTTTTGGGGGAGGGAGGAGTTTTTGGAGGCATTTTGTTGCCTTACTTTTTCATGTTTATGTTTGCTTGTTTGTTTGTGTTGGTGAAAAGTACCCAGTTCAGGAGCAAGCCACAGTATTGTTTATGACCCCCAGGCATGAGATATTGCCATACAGAGAAAACCAATTAACAGCAATAGCAGCTATATTACTTTGGCTGTAATAGTAAAGTCAACAACAACAATAGCATCAAATAACAACTGGACACTGACAAACTCTAAGACTCACTCGTGAGCTGCCCTTAACCAGGGTACGGAGCTTTGTGATTTTAGTGAAGACACTTAGGGCACCTGGACTTTGACCTATCATAATTTAGACCACTAAGTTTTGCTGGATGTGGGCAGCAGTACAACTGAACCTGGAATTCAGTAACAAAACAATACCAATATTGAAATGACCCTTGCCGAACGGGAGCTCTTAGCATTCCTGATTTTATTGAATTGAACACTAGATGGCAGAATGAAATAGGCTTTTCTGAATCAACCCAAATAGGCCTTTTCCCACCAGTCCCCATCCCCTCCCCCCACAAACAACACACAAAAAACACTAACTATGCAGTTCAGAGGTTGGCTGGATTGCCTCAGCCCAATAGCAATTGAAGGGTTCTATTTGGGAGTGGGACTACCAGGATGAAACTAAAAGATCTGTGCTCAGGAGAGGAGGGGAATAGCAATAAAAATTTGTAGTATTTACTTATATCAGGTGTTCAGTCTACTAAGCATCTTTTTTTTTCTCCACTAGGGACTCAAGCATGCCGGAGAAGTGCTTTACCATGGCTCTGCAGCCCAGCTCTCTTGATTTTTTTCACATAATCTTTTCTTTGTTCAGTACTTGTTTGCAATGCATGCAGCACATTCATCATGGGAAGCTGATACCTGTACGTAACACCTTAGTTCTTCTTTCTTTTGTTCCCCTGTCTCCCCTCCCCCAAGACAGAGCCTTGCCAAGTTGCCCAGGGTGGCCTCAAACTTGAGATCCTTTTGCCTCAGCCTCTCAAGTAACTGGAATATACAGCTGTGCTCCCCCATGATCCTAAGCACATTTTTTTCTTCAAAGAGCACAGCAATAATTTTATAATTATTCCCTTGCATAATTATAAAAATGAGTAAATAAATGAACAAAATCTCAGCCTTTAATCATATATATATATAGATATAGATGTGGATAGATAGAGATAGATATGGCACATAGACATAAACATACACACACACATATTCTACTTAGGGAAAAAAACAGAAGTTGATTTTATCTTCATTGTAGTAGAAAGATGTGGATGTTTTAAAAATCTACTTTTGCTGTTGCATGATAGCACATGCCTATAACCCCAGCTCTTGGGAGGCTGAGGCAGGAGGATCACAAATTTGAGTCCAGCTTGGGCAATTTAGTGACTTAGGGAGACGCTGACTCAAAATTAAAAAGGGATGGATTGTGGCTCAGTGTGAAGGCCCTGGATTAAATCCCTAGTACAAAAAAAAAAAAAAAAAAGGCAGACTAACAAGTGAAAAACGGAGTTTAATAACATATATACCTCATGGATACATGAGAAATGCAGAATTAGATCAATCTCATAAAGTGAAAAGGTACCTCAAATGCCTTGGTTCCCTCCAATCAAAAAGACAAGGGAGGGGTGGGGAACACAGCGGTGGGAAAGTGGCCACTTTTCCTCTGTACGAGTTACATCTCGTTACAGCTCGCCTTCTCTGTGTTTCTAATTTTTTATTAGCCTGTGTTTACAGTACACAATTATGTGCCTTGTAGCTGGCTTTCCTTGTTTACATGGTATCTTTCTTTTCCCCGTAGAGGGGGAGCCACCCTTACAAATGGAGATTTTCTTTTCTATGAACATAAATTTTGCTGACAAGGGGGTAACTTTTACTCTGCTTTTTCAGAGCTTCTCTTGTTTCTGCTGCTTCCCAGAATAACCAGCTCCAAATAATCTTTATGCCAAAGAGGCTGTTTGCTCATGGGGTTGTTTTTGTTTTTGTTTTGTGCTAGGGATTGAACTCAGGGCCTCCTCCCACTGAGCTACACACCCTCATCCCGCGTGGAGGAGTTTCACTGTTGTTGCTGCTGGTGCAGCTGCTGTTGTTCTGAGGTAGGGTCTTGCTATGTAGTCCAGTCTGGCCTTGAACTCACTATGTAGCCCAGGCTGGCCTCAAACTCCTGCCTCAGCCTCCTGAATGCTGGGATCACAGGAGTGTGCTGCCACATCCAGCAGAGACAGTGTACAGCATTCTGACTTTCTAAATATTTAAAATTCCTAAGTGCTCTTAAAGGCACTGCAAACTGCAGGGGAAGAGGACATGTGGATGTCAGTCCTGTATGACAAAGTGGAATGTGAGATCTGTGCTTTTTTTTTTCTTTTTTGGTACCAGAAATTTTCTTTTTTTTTTCCTCTTTGAGACAGGGTCTTGCTATGCAGTTCAGGTCACTCACTCTTGAGCTCACTTCGTAGCACAGGCTGGTCTCAAACTCTCAGTGATCCTCCTGCCTCAGCTTCCCATGCACCACCACGCCTGGCCTGGCACCGAGAATTGAACTCAGGGCCTCACACTGCTAAGCCGGCACTATACCGCTGGGCTCCATCTCCCATCCCAGATGTATGTGTTAGTTTCTCCCAGAAGAAGCTTTATGGGATGACAAAGAGAGTCTGAATTATTGACTGGGGGGAGAGCGGGAGAAGGGGACTGAGGAGATCTGAGGTTCAGCCCACTTGTATTTTCCCTGTTGCTTCCCGCACTCAGATCTTACACACAAGCTCCCACAGGTGATGGGCATTCGTGCCTGCCCCCTCCAGCGGAAGTGTTTGTACTTCTCAAGGTATATTTTTCTGCTCTGAAGGCAAAGACACCCTGAGTGCTAGGCTGGGAAGACTTTACAGGTGGTGGCTGTTCTGTCTGCTCCTTGCCCCCAGACCTTCCTACAAAAACTTCGGTAAATTGGCAGTTACTAGAGAGTAGTGGGGGACACTCGGGCCACCTCTGCTGTATTTTCTTGCCTGTGTGGAATGTTGAAAGCAAGGAGCTAGGCTCAGTGAAATGGAGGGAGAGTGTAGCACAAATCCCAGCAGAAAGCCCAGATTCTGAAGAAGCGAGTGTTCAGGCTGACAGCAACGCTGTGCCCTGCCTGTCTATGCCGCTGAGCCTGGGCCTGTAAATATGTGGTCGGAGCTAAAGGTCCTGAAAGAACATGGCCTCAGCCCCGTGCATCAGAAAGCATTGTCCTCTGTCTCTGAATGGGGTCTGACCCTTCTGATCTTGAGCTCTGACCTCAGTTTGCTATCTGCTGGGCTGATTAATAGAGGCAGAGGACTGTCAGTGGTGAACAGGAAGGAAGTCGTGATGGAGTTGGCAGTGAAGTGGTAGAGGCGTGGACCCTGCAGATTGTGGACAAAATCTGGCCACATTAAGGTAGACATTGTCTTTAAAAGAGGAAAATCTCACCTGTGGTGTGCAGGCTCCTGGTCATCCTTGGTCTCAGGTTGAGGCTGAGACTTGCTGTGTTCTGCAGAAGGGAGCTTGGGGAAGGAGGTGGACCTGGTTCCACTTAGGAGCTGCTTGCTGCCCTCCACACCGAGAGGGAGCGATTCCGGCTCATTTCCCCAACCCGCCTCTGCCCTTGGGACCCATTGCTTTGAACTGGGGCCGATTTCTAATCCTGAGGGATGGTCAGACTCAGCAACCCAGCTGGGGAGCCCAAGAATCCCTGATTAAATATCAGAGAAATGGAATTCCACCACAGCTGAGCTGGAGGTAACATGGGCCATGAATGACCTGGTTCTGATCCTGAATACCTCTCACTTCGCCTAGGGCACAGGCTTTGAGCCACCCCAGACTCGGAGGTTCATCCAGAAATTTGGTCTGTAAGCACCGCGTGCTTAGGAACTTAGTTTTCCTGTTCAGCCTGGAGGAGAGGGAGGGTCCGGCTGAACTTTATTCTCTGGTTCCCGTGACTATGATTTTGCCGGCAGTGGTAAAGCTCCTACCTTGTGCCTAAGTTTTACCAGTGAGTGGACACTTACCACTTGGCGATCCTGCCACTCAAACGGTCTGAGGCTCTAGTGAGTTTTTCTTACCTCCATGGCTATGGGGCTTCATCACCGCTTCTTTTCTGTGTTGGAATTTATTCTCAAATTCAGATGTCTGCACCTTACGTTGGAGTTATTATCTGCTAGAACCTTTGCCTACTACAGTTTTTTAAAAAAGGATGCAAAGCCAAGCTCTCACTGCTGGCTGTGAAAGGCCCTCCCTGATCCCACAGCAGCTGTTGAGAGCAGCAGAGCGGCCAGTGTCCAGCCCCCTGAGGGCCTCCAGTACTGTACCACCTTCTACCCTCTCAGCCACCAGCTGGCCCCACTCTCCTCCCCACCCCTAGGCCCCCCAGGCCCTCAGAGGGAGCTCCCACTCCGAGCACCACCAGCCAGTCCCAGCTGACCACAGTCAGGGGTTTCATCTTGTGTGTGTGGAGGGGGCCAGAACACGCCTCCCGAACATATGCCTGTTTTGCTTGAGGATTATTTTGAGCTAAAAGCCACTGAGAACCAGCAGATGCAAGAACAGTTCCAAAAAGTAGGCCATAGATTTTCCTTTTGTTAAGAAAATTTACCCTTGCAAATGAAATTACAACTTTTTTTCAATGCTGGGGATGGAAGCCCAGGCCTCGCACGTGCTAGGTGTATACCTTACCTCCGAGCTACAGTTCCACCGCTTTTCACCTCAAGGGAGGGTCTTACCACACTGTCCAGGCCGACCTTGAACTTGTGATTCTCCCACTTCAGCCTCTTGAGCAGATGGGATTGCAGGTAAGCACCACAGCCACAGCTTGAAATCATCATCTGTGAAAGTCTTTCCTGTCACTCTTGACAGCTCTTACTGACTGAGAAAGCCTCATTTCTCAGCCTGTTGGCTAAGATCAAGTGTAGTGTTAAGTGGGAAAGCTGCAGTAGAAGTCTGCATAACAAATCTTACTAAACAGTCCTTGTTCGCTGTACTTTCCCTAACTACCTTCCATTACTTGAGCCACCACAGACTCAGAGGTTCATCTGAGCCCAGCTGCCCAAAACCCTCTTGAGCATGAGATGATTTATTAATTTATGATTTTTGAGACAGGGTCGTTCTATACCCTTGAACTCACTATGTAGCCCAGGCTGGCCTCAAAAAAAAAAAAAAAAAGAAAGAAAGAAATCGTGGCAATCCTCTTGCCTTACCCTCCTGAGTGCTGAGATTACAGGTGTGTGTCACCACACCCAGCTAGCACGAGATGTTTTGGAAGCCAAAACTTGAACTACTCTTTCGGGTTCCTCAGCTAGGTGTTCCCATGAATACCTAGAAGATGGACTTGTTCATATACTTCCTCGTTTTGTTCTTGCTAATCTGGGATTTTGCTAGTCACGTGTTTTGCTAGTCACGTTCACAGGAAGATCTGGTAGAGCAACAAAACTGTTTCTGCCCTACATGTGTTTCATCTTGATTCTGCTTAGCCTTTCTGTCTCATTTCCTTCGTTTTGCTTTGTTTTTTGTTTCTTGGAGTTTACTGAATCAAGATGCATAAAACTAACAAGGCAAATATACAAGGTTATTTATAGGACATTAGACAACTCCAAAGTCCACTAAATATGTCTGGTAAAGTAAACTGAAGTACACTCATACAATGTGAAATGGCAAAAAACGGAGTCTAAAAACCTTTCCTTCAAAAACAAGGTCTAGACCAATGTACATATCCTGCCTTTTATGGAAAGGGGGGCTGAATAAATAAGGAAGAAATGTTTAAAATGTGTATATTGGTATTTGTTACAGATGCATTTAGAGACTTTGGAAGAATGTGCAGGAAATTAATAATTATAGTCACAAGGATGGAAAAGAAAAACAGGGTAGATGGGGAACTGGGAAAGACTCTTCAGTGTAGATGTCTTAGTACTTTTAGCCATAAAAATATTGTTCAAAGATTAATTTTTAAAGAGGAGGTATGCCCCAGGCTCCTCTGTTGGGTTGGGTAAGTCTGTTCTATGCTATTCCACACAGTAGCTTGTCCCATTTGTCTCAGTTCTGTGCCCTCCAGGAGGAGTTCTGTGAGATCATGCTGCACACATTACACCTCACCGTGTCTATTGGCAGCTGTACCCATCCTCTGAGCTACTTGTTTCCTTCTCTTTCTGCAGAGACTGGTTGCAGTCACAAACCTTTGCAGTTCCCAGGTCTGAGTCACAGGACATGGGCCCCTCAGAGCGCTCGGTACTCTTGAAGCCATCCTCTTGGAGTAGGCAGCTCCCAGAGTGCAGGCTGCCGAGCAGCTGGGATGAATGACCTGTGTCCAGGCTGAGGGAGGAAGTTCGGCAGGATGTTTTGGCTTCAGGGCTGGACTTCGATGTTCTCTGAGCCTGAGAAATGGGAAATTGAACCCAGAGCCTCCTTCTGTTGTAGTTCTGCATTAGAGGTAGTGAGATAGTCGAGCTCAGACAGTGGACAAAGCCCGGAGAGGGCCAGTGAGGTGAGCGTCCATTTGATTATGAGGCGGACTTGAGGGAGAATCCGAAGGACGAGGATGCAGGTCCCTGTAGGAAGCTAAGGGTGAACTCTCCCTCTTTAGAACCTGGCAGCAGGGCTGTAGGCTGATAGTACTTCAGCAGTCAGATCTGTGCCTGGAGGAGCAGCTCAAGTAGAACTCCCTCAGGCATTCCTTGAGGGCCAGCGGTGGCCAGGCCCAGCAATGGCATACAGCAGTGACTACCAAGATCGGATGCTCTAATCCCAAGATGATGTGTTTATGGGCGACAGTTTGCGGGAAAGATAGGCTGAGGCAGAGCCTTCCTGCTGGCTCTTTTCTTCCACCTTAGCGTGGATGTGCTTGGCATGCGGCTATGGATAAACAACAGCGTCCAGGGCACGGCACATGGTGTTGGCATCTCGTATCTACTCTGTCCAGGGGCACACGCTGTTCCCGCAGTGCTTTCAAGGGTCTCACCAGCTTCTTCCTGGTGACCAGGATGGTGGCCTGGAGGTCCAGTCCATTTTCTGCCAGCGCAAGCATTTGCACTCAGGCAGCAGCTCTGTCGAGGCTCATGTGACACCTAGCAGTTGGCAACAACAGCCCGGCATTGACGCCATTGGTCGCTGTAGCAATTAATGCATCGTGTCGTCTCACTGGGAAAGGAATAACCTTGTCTTCCAGCTTGGAAAGGCAGCTGGCCTTTCAGACAGATGAGTACCGAATGAGTGAACAGCACCTCCTTCCAGTGGAGGAAAGTTGGATTTCTGGACTACGCCCACTGTATTTCTAGACTAGTGCTTGACACACAGTGGTCCTGACTGACTTGATGAGCAAAATGAAAATAAAGCCCAGGGCAGAACTGTACATTTCATGAACCGTGGAAGTTGAGGTACAGCCCTGTGACACAGTAGGGCTTCTGTGGGACTCCTGCCATTAAACCAAGCTGCGAAAAGGGCTGAAATCCATTCAGGTAGTTGCGCCACAGGGAGCTTCTGGGCTGACGCAGGGTCTCCTGGGCACTCTAGCAAAGGCTGCTTGCCTGGGCCCCTCCACCCCAGCCCAGACAGAAAGATGAACTGATCATCCTTGCAAAGTCTGTATATCCAATCTACTCTCCAAACTATGCCGAGGAGGTTCTGTGTGTTATTCCAGAGGACATTTTGTAGAGATAATGAGATTTAGGAAAAGCACACAGTTTATTTGCTCTTTTCACAAGCTGGCCACGGAGTGAACTTTGGAGTTGACTCTGTGATACCTATGGTGTAAAGGCATGAGCAGGGGGTGCTGGATTACACTGCTGGCCAGGAAGCCCAGTGTGGAAAGGTCTCAGGTCAGTGACCCACACGAGTATCACCAGTGCCACAAGGCCCATGGTCTGCTAGTTTTGAGAACTTCTCTGTCACCATTCTTTTGAGTTACACTGAGATTTTCTGCCCACCTTTAATCTCCAACTCTTGAGCAGAAGATTGGATTTTGCTGCACCCTTCTTCAGAGTTTAGCCTTAAGGCTGTATTGGAGGCTCTGACCTGGGCAGCTGCTCTCTCTATACAACTGCATGTACATGCACACATTAGAAACATCATCTGCACCACTGTGTCTTCCAAGGAAGAAGAGGGATGGGCAGCGCTATACAGACAAGTAGTTCCATGGATCACAGACTGGTCCGCACCAAGAGTTCCGGACCCCTGTTCTTTCTCTTCCTCCACATTTTATTAGAGTTATTGACTGTGCAATGGATCTCCCTATATCAGACCCAGAAGAAGAGGAAAGAAGTCTGTAGTGACAAGAAATGCATGTAATAAAACCACTTTCATTACCATGAAGGGAGATACAAAATACACACGAGGATATGGCTCTCTGAGCAAGGATATAGCTCGGTGGCACAGGGCCTGTCTGACAAGCACAGGGTCCTGAGTTCAATTCCTGGTACCAAAAATAAAATAAAATACGTATGAATAAAGGATGGAAACAAAAATGTATTGATATATAATGATTGATGATTGATTGGTGTACTGGGAATTGAAATCAAGGCCACCTTCACCTGAGCTATATCCTCTCTCAGCCCTTTCTTTATTTTGAGACTGAGTATGGCTACGTCTCTAAAGTGCCCAGGCTGTGCTTGAACTTGCAGTCCTCCTGCCTCAGCTTCCAAGCGTTCAAGACTGGCTTTTTTTTAAAGGGTCTTGCCATGTAGTCTAGGCTGGCCTCTAACTCATAATCCTCCTGCCTCATCCTCCATGAGTGCAGCGATTATAGGCATGCACCACCACACCCAGCTCCAATTTGCTTTTCTAAATTATTAAAAGTAAAGTTTCCTAATAATGTTCTGGCTCATGTAATTCTGAAAAAGAGAGATTCAGCATGTCATCCAGAAAAATTACTCCCAGGACTCCTGTTAGTCATCAAGATGGTAACAGACTGGGAGTCTGGGCCCAATGGTAACTGAACGCAGGATGAAGCACAGCACCTCTGCCTTCATCTTACCCATCTCCCTTCGTACCTTCAAACTGTGGGGCAGACCCTGAGCAGCTCTGCACACAGATGTGTTCGTCACTTAAGGAGCGGCTGCCTAAAAACTGCTACTGCAAGGACACCAGCCCTGAACATACCTAACCTATCTCCTCACCCTTCAAGACCCAGGACACCGAGAAAAGAGTAACTAAGGTCTTTTCAGGTTTACAGGGACAATGAATTGCCAACTTTTACAATGGCCCATTCCAGGTGCCCTGGAGCGATGCCTCCAAGTCTCCAGTTCATGCCCTAAACCTTCAGTCACCTCAGATTCCAGGAAAAGCAGAGCCTGGCAGACCCCAGGACGAGGTTGCCCCCCTAAGCGGAGCAGTCATCTCAGGGAAACTGGATTGCTCCTGGAACCACAAGGACTGTTCTGCAGCCACCTTGCACCTTGCTGAATCAGTCCTGATGGTGCTCAAGCAGACTTGCCCATGGCTTGACCAGGATGACCGGCCCCGCCATCCGCATGCCCCTCCTCTTGCTTTTGTTCCCCTTTTCTATAAAATCTCAAAATTTCTGTCAGCCTTTCATGGAGAGACTTTTTGGTTTGCTTATGTTTTGCTTTTGCTTTTTGATACTGGGCCTCCAGTAGGGTTAGCAAAAGTGTATCTTACCATGGTCTTCCTGACAGCTATTTTCTTACATCTGATATTACTTATCATCCTCACAGATCTTCAGAATAATGTGGCTTTTGCCATTTGGATCCCATGGAACGTGACAAGATTTTGCCCTAGAAAATGTCCGAAGAGGTCTTTTTCCAGTTGCATCATGTTGATTTGCCCAAGTTAGGAAATTGCGATTAAAGTAAATAAAAACAGCAACCTCTTTAAATACTTGGCTCTGCAAAGATTAACACTTGAGTAGTATAGGAAGAGGAAGGAAAGGAAAAAAGATTATGTTCATAACTCAAAATGATTGTATTTTATGAGGAAAAGAGGTGGAGAGAAGCGGACTGATTTGTCAGTTACACTTTTAAGAAATGACAGAGTCAGAGCCAGGGGTAGTGGCGCATGCCTATAATCCCAGCACTCAGGAGGCTGAGGCAGGAGGATTGAGAGTTCAAGGCCAGCCTGAACTGTATAGTGAAACCCTATCTCCAAAAGACACACACACAAAAAAGTGACAGCGTCAGAACTCAGACACCACTGTTCAGCTCCAGCACCCGTCACTGCAAATGGCCATTGGCTTGGGGCAGCACCCTCAGTTGGGCAGAACATGAATGTTGTCTTTGCAAGGTTTTTTCCCAATTCAAAACATGTTTCACTTCAAAAGAAAGTTTTTTTATTTCAAATATAAAGAAAGCTTCAAGCTGAACCTGATGGCACACACTTGTAACCCCAGCATTTTGAGTGGCTGAGGTAGGAGGAACGCAAGAGCAAGCCCATCTTGGGCAACTTAGTAAAGTAGCAAGACACTGTCTGGAAATAAAAAAGGGACGAGGTTGTAGCTCAGTGGCCCAGGGTTCCGTCCCCAGTGCTGCAAAACAATAACGATGTTAATGAAATAAAATACAAAACTTTATTGTGTAGAACTAAAACAAGAAGAGCCTATTTTCTATTGGAGCTGGGACAAATTCTTGTTCTTTCCATTCTTAGAGGATGTCTTTCTTTGTCAGAATAGCCTTTCCTCTGACTGATTAGCTTACAACTCTCCTTAGTTAAAATATAGTTTGGAAAGTAAAAGACCTAGCTGCTGGCTGTGGTGGTGCACACCTATGAACCCAGGCCGAGGCAGGAGGATCGCTGTGAGTTTGAGGCCAGCCTGGACTACATAGTGAGACGCTGTCTCAAACAAACAAACAATAAGATTTTTTTAAAAAAAACTTAATTAGATTTATATGTTTCATAAGAATACTCCACATGTAGCATATCTATACATCATTTAGAGTTAAACTCAAGAAACAACTACACAAAAGAAGACCAACTTGGATCAGCACTGAGATGTTTTCTTTTATGTGTAAGAATGCACCACTTGCTACCAAGATGGGTTAGTGGTAAATGAAAATAGTGTGTTTCCATGAGAAATTCATGTCATTTAATTATCTGATAAAAGTGGGCTGCTTTCTTTTTTCTGGATTCCTAGATGCAACGTGTCAGCCTAAAGACTCTCCGGAAGGGATGGTTAAGAGTTCAAACAGTTCAAGTCAACCATGCAAATGGGATTTTGAAACTAGCGGAGGAACTATCAACTGCTAGGTATTACCTTCCAGCAACTTTAGGTTTGCGGGCTTGACATAACAAAGTATATCCCCTACGGTTCAGCCCAGAAAACAGGTCACCTCAGGGGCTGCAAGTGGAGGTTTAGCAGTACAATACTGGAAAGAGGCCATCAAGGAAATCTGCCTCCAGCTTCCAGGCTTGCCACATTGCAGTGGTCCTGAAAACCAGAAGCTGTGGCTGCCACTCAGGTCAGTGGCACAGGAAGTAGTCACCAACTGTCATCACGTAGCAGAGGAGTGCCTGTGGTCACCACACAGCTTCCTACAGCCCTGCCCACCACTGCCAGTGAGAAAAAGATGGCTCCTGCTTCTCCCGTTTCCAGATACTGCATAAGTGTATTTTGTAGCTGAAATCATATCCAGATGCTACAAACACCTGAGTATAAGAAATATAGTTCCAGGAGTGAGTCTGTAGATAGGGGGAGAGGAAAGGGAGGAGAGAGAGCAGGAAGTAGAAAGGACGAAGATGCACTCCTACGAACATGCACCCATGCCACATGGTGCATGTATTTGTTACGTTTTACAACCTATGCTAGCCAGGTGTGGTGGTGTCCACCTGTAATTCCAGAACTCAGGAGGCTGAGGCAAGAGGATTTGCCATGAGTTCATCACCAACCTGGGCTACACAGCGAGTTTAAGCCCAGTCTGCACTATATACCAAATTCGATCTCAAAACAAAAACAAAACAAAACAAAAAATCCAACCCAAACATACTAATGAACATACAAGAGCTAAATCACAGATGAGACTCTAAAAGGCATCAAAAGGTTAAGAAAAACATATGAGCATAAGAGTTGTTTAAACTTGGTTTGGCAAAGAAAATTCACAATCTTCTAAAAAAAAAACAAAATCATTCTTGATAGAATGTTTAAACAAGTTTTCAAATACTTTGATCGGCATAAGACTTGTGTTACAAGCCAAACACCTAAACATTTTTGTTTGTTCTAAAATTATTTTACACCCTCTCTTTCATAAAATTTTATTAACAAGAGTACATCTCTCAATTGACCCACTAGAAGCTTTTCCCTTGCAATAAAATTACAATAAAACTTTGACACGCATTAATAAAAACAGAGAGAGAAATAGTCTTGAGATGCCACCTCTTGCTTCCTTTCTTTCTTTGGTTTTTTGACACAGTCTCACTATGCAGCACGGGCTGTCCTGCAATGCGAGGTGATCCTCCTGCACCAGCCTCTGAGCACTGGGATTAGGGGCAGGTACCACCAAGCCTGGCATCTCCTCTGATGATCCGCACAAGAGCCCAGAAGGAAGTGGGAATAAATGGACAGAGAAAAGCAGCGTACCCTTGTGGCTAATTAGTGGCTTTACAGTTATTCTTACCTCTATTCAGGTTTATAAATACCAATAGCAAAAGTAGCACAGTTTCCCTAAATAAAGCCACTAACCCTTATACAAAAGGAAGCATACCCAACCTTTTCCCTACAAGGGAACACCAAATCCCTATCATTGTCAAATGAAAAAAACCCATGTTTCTCTTGCTTATACGCCCAATGCAGAACACTTCTGTGGCCTGATGTGTGGACTTTCCTCACACCCACCAAGCAGTTCTCCAGCAGCAGATTCAAGCGGGCATCCTACAGTTTCAATTCAATTCTGATGCTGTTTATCTGGAGATAGTGTCTGATCCCACAGGTTAGGGGGTCTGTTCCACAAGAATGCCCCTATTTCAGATGCCAATTGTAAGCCTGGGTTTCCATGACCTCGCTTTCTGGGGTTCAATTAATTTTCCAGGGTGGCTCATAGAACTCAGGGAAACACTCTTACCACTTTATCATAAAGGATCTTATGAAAAGATACAGATGACCAGGTGTGATGGCACAAACCTGTAATCTCAGCATTTAGGAGGTGTAGGAGGGTCTGGGCTACATAGTGAGTTCACGGTCAGCCTAAACTGGGGATTGGGGTACACACCTGTAATCCTTGCATTTGGGAGGCTGAAGCAGAGGCTTGCAAATTCAAGGCCAGCCTGGGCAACTTAGTGAGACCCTGTCTTAAAACACACAACAACAAAAAACACAGATGAACAGCCAGATGAATAGATACATAGGACAAAGTCTAGAAGAACTCCAAGTGTAAGAGTATCCTTCCAGGATGCACACATGGTTACCAGCCTGGAAACGCATTGGTTCTTGTTGCTCAAGAGTGTCTCACAGCCAGGTGTCACGCATAAACCTACAATTCCAGCACTCTGGGAGGCTGAAGTGGGGAGATTTAAAGTTCCACTTTAGCCTGGGAAATTTGGTCAGTTAGTTAGATCTTGCATCAAAATTTAAAAGGACTGGGGATATAACTCAGTGTGAAAGCCCTGAGTTTAACGTTCCAGTACCAGGAAAGGGAAAAAAAAATTTCTTTAATAAATCAGGTACGGTGGCACACATGGTAACCAGCTACTCGGGAGATGGATTGCTATTTCAAAGGCAGCCTTGGGAAATTAGGAAGTCTCTGTCTCAAAATAAAAATATATTTATAATTTAAGAAAGGACTGAGCATGCATCTCAGAGATAGAGTGTGCCTGGGTTCAATTCCCAGTCATGGAAAAGGCAAACAAAAACAAGAGTTTTTATAGTGCTTGATCTCAGCCCTTCCCAGACATCAGTGGTTGGGACTAGGAGTTCAACCCTCTGCTGCTGTAGGTACTGGGTCTCTCTAGTGACTGGTGGCATCCTAAGGCTAGACAGCAGCCCTAGGCTACATCACCTCATGAGCACACACTCAGACGGGACAGAAAGGGCACAGTATAACTGGAAAGGCATTGCTGTTACTTGGAAAATGTCAAGAGCGCTAGGAGTGCTGTGGGAGGAACTGAAAGACTAGCATATATTTCACACCAGTGCACAGCCCAGTCTTTCTGTTTCTGAACAATATTTGTCATTTACCCACAACCGTCTTTTGATAATCTGCCCTAAGGACGAATTCATAAGGTTAGCTAACATCAGTATACATTATCTAAAATTACACAGAAAAGGTAAGGAAAACAGAAATGGGCTGGAGAATAAGACAGGCACATGGGAAAACACAGAAGCATATAACTTCATACTCCTCCCTGTCTGCAGTTTGCTGCTACCCAGTGCTACACATGTGGTTCCTTTGCTCCTGTCAGTTCTGGGCCTGGTCAGGATTCTTTACGTTTACTGGGATGACCTAAATCACCATTTCTTTCCTTTATCTTTTTCTCTTTATTTTTCTTTATTTTTGAGACAGGGTCAAGCTATCCAGAACCCCTGGTGATCCTCCTGCCTCAGCCTCCTCAGTGCTAGGATTGCAGGTGTGCACCATACACCTGGCTCCCAAATCCCTGATTCTGAAATGGTCTGAATCTTTGGTGACCCTTTTTAGATTGGGTGACTATAGTTTTCCATTATTGTGTGTGTGTGTGTGTGTGTGTGTGTGTGTGTGTGTGTGTGAGTACACATCTGTATGTGTGTGTGTGTCTGGGTGTGCGGTGCTGGGGATAGAGCCCAGGGCATCATACATGTTAGGCCAATGCACTACCACTGGGCTATATCCCCACCCCATCTTCATTTTATCTTTTGATGCTGGATATTGCTTAGTTGCTGTCTTGGTTACTTTTTTCTCGTTGCTGAGACAAAATACCCAACACCCAAAATGAAGAAAGGAAAGGTTTATTTAGCTTACAGTTTGTGAAGGTTTCAGTCCATATTTGGCTGGTTCTGAGGCAGAGCGGCACATGGCAGAGGGCAAGCTGTTCAGGGCAGCAGAGCACAGCAAAAAAAACAACCAGCAAAAAGGAGGAATGGCTGCAAGCAGCCTCCTTTTCTCCCCTACATTGTAAACAGCCTGCCCCCACCCAGGGGGCGTGTAGCTCTCACACAGTCTCCATGCCCTCCTCTTTCACAGGCTCAGGGTGTATACAAAGTAAGCACTCTGGCTTCCTGCTGAATCACTCAGTTAAAACTCCAGATTCCCCAAGTTGACACAATGTATCAACCATAACAGTTGCCCAGGCTGGCCTTGAACTTGCCTGAGCCTCCCAGTTAGGTGGGACTATGCACATTGTATCCTGCTACCCATTATGTTTTTACCACAGGTCATGGCAGTACTAAGAGGCACTTCAAAAAATGCCCTGGATTCTAGACATACACCTTGATATTTAGTGTAAAGTCATAAACCTACTTCCCACTTATAACCAAGGTCAGTTGTCCCAGCTGGTAAAACCATCCCTTTCTTTGCTTATTGATACAGTGACATGAGGAGCCCCAGATGTCCAGGTGGCAGTCGTAACTTCCAGGTCAGTGGGGTCAGTGTTGTACCTCCTGGAGTAAGTGTTTCTTTCTGTGGAACCAAGACCTCTAAAACAACAGCGCCAAAGACTATGGAAGGAGCATGTAGTGATGCATATCAGTAATACCAGCACTCAAGAGGCTGAGGCAGGAGTATTGTCTTAAATTCAAGGCCAGCCGCAATTACATAGTGAGATTCTGTCTCCCCGACCTCGCAAAAAAAAAAAAACCCGAAATGTGGAGTGAGGATAATATTTTTGTTGTTGTTGTTGTTTAGGGGTTAGTTGTTGTGGTGGTACTAGGGATTAAACCATTTTCCCACTACATAAGCACTATAAGATAAAAACAGAGACTTCGGGGAAGATGGCAGAGCAGTAAACAGCAGCAAATCAGCCTCTCTCAGTTTGGGGATCTAGACACTGCATTATAACAACCTGGGGAAGAAAGAAGGAGGGAGGTGGATACCCGGAACCCAGGGAGGATCTGAAGGGAGAATTGGAGCCCACAGGGAAAGCGAAGAGACAACCTCAATGCAGAACAAGGAGGTGGCAAACTGTACTTTTTGCCTGACTCCCAGCCCGAGGCAGCGGGGGGGAGCTTCGGATGAGAAGAGGCACAGTGATGGATGCTGATTCCAGAGGCCTCCAGAGAGCAGCACATGAACGGGCTGGGGCCGCGGATGCTGTGAACTACAACATCTGGCGAGTGGCTCCAGTCCTTGGCCAGGTGGCATTTTAGGGAGGGGCCCCCTGAACTGGGGACACGGAGCAGCTCTGGGCTGGCTTCACCTCAGCATTCCAAGTACTGGGTGATGAAGGCTTGTAAGACATCCAGGGTCAGGGAGCCAGGGTGAGGCTGGCAAGAGACACCCAGAGTGTTGAAGGCTGAACAACTCAGCTCCAATCCTACCAGCAGTTTGGGAGCAGCCTGCACTGCTGCAGAGTTCTGCCAAAGATAGCACAAAGGACATCAAAAACTTGTTCACAGAAGTAGTGGAAGAAAGCTTCCCAAGCATGAAAGATTAGGTAAAACTCTTGGAGCTTTAGATGGAGGCAAAGACTTTATGAACAAAACTATGATTACACAGGAAATATAACGAACCAACAACTAGGATCACATCATGTTATAAAGCTTTTGCACAGCAAAAGAAACGACGAGCTGAATGAAGAGATAACCCACAGAATGTGAAAAAGTCTTACCAGCTATTCCTCAGATGAAGGACTAATATACAGAATACACAGAGAACTAAAAAAAAAATCAACCCCCCAAATGGAAAAACCCAATCCAAAAATGGGTATTTTAAATGAATAGACACTTCTCAGATGAAGAAGAATAAACAAGGAATAAATATATGAAAAAATGTTCAACATCACTGGTCACTCAAGAAATGCAGATTAAAACAACACTGAGAGTCTATCTTATATCAGAAAGAATTGCTATCATCAAGGAATCAGCCCAGCACTAGAGAGGCTGAGGCAGGAGGATTGTCATGAGTTCGAAACCAGCCTGGGCTACATAGTGAGACCCTGCCTCAAACAAATAAAAATTTCTAGTGAGACTGTTGGTGGGAGTGTAAACTGGTACAAGTCCTATGGAAATCAGTATGGAGATTCCTCAAAAACTAAAACTAGAGGTTCTATTTGACCCAGCTATTCGCTTCCCAACATAGATGTCCTGTTTTCCTCTTATAGATATAAAAGGCTGGGCATGGTGGCACATGCCATAATCCTGGCACTCAGGAGGCCAAGGCAGGAAGATCTGCCAGCCCAAAGTGCATAGTGAGACCCTGTCTCAAAAAATATTAATTAAATTAAAAAAACATATACTGCTCCATCTGGAAACCAAGGTGCCACCTAAGTAGGTTCCTGCTATAAGGACTTTAAGGACATCTTCCTGCATCATTTACAGGACATCAACCATTCCTGACATTGTAAAAGCTTCCCTTTAAGTTAAAAGAAAGCAAACAGTAACACTGCCTGGATAGCATGGCTTGTATTCCTCTTTATTGCTGAATAGTATTCTGTTGTATGGATATTCTATAGTTGGTTTAACCTTTCATTTATCAGAGATTATTTTAGTTGCTTTCCATTTTTCTAAAGTAGGAAAGGTTTATTGTAGCTCACAGTTGAGAAAAAACAATAAACATGATACACAATTTCAAAACAAGATGATAGGAAATTAACAACAATTATTATATTGCATATTGTTATCTTCAAAATAGTTGCTTGGATTACCAGATACAGGCATGCAAAGTTGATCAGACAGTATAAGCACTAACTGTTCCTTTCAATGAACTAATAGAAATTAGTAGTACAATTATCTTAGCTATCTTGTGTTTATACACATATCTTTTCCCCTCGTCTTTCTTTTCTCTTTTCCACATCCCAGTTGTTCTTTCCTTTTGAGCAGTTTCTTTCCCTTTCACTATATCTATTGTACTTTTTGGATCTTATTTAAGCTTTCAGTTTCTTACACTAAGGTCCTCTGGCCAGGCTGGTTGCCGAGTTCCGGGGCTTTCAATATTTGGTGACAACTGATGACTATAAACAAGGCTGCTATAAATTCTTGTGTGATAGGTTTTGCATGGATATACATTTTTATTTTTGTTTTGTTTTGTTCTGCTTTGTTTGGTTTGGTTTGGTTTTTGGACAGGCTCTCACTATTCAGATCAGGCTGGCCTTGAACTCACTACGTAGCCCAGGCTGGTCTCAAATCCATGGCAATCCTCCTGTCTCAGCTTCCCAAGTGCTGGGATTACAGGCATGTGCCACCATACCTGGCACATTTTCCTGTTAATTGGGCAAATACCTACAACTATTTTTGCTGGATCATATGGTAAGATTATGTTTAGCTCTACTGTTGCCAAACTGTCTTCTAAAACAGTGGTACCATTGTGCATTCCCTTCAACAATGATGGTGAGTTTCTGATACCCCTTGTTGATAGTTGGTATTTCAGGTTTTAGGACTTTAGCCATTCAACATGTGTGCATTGGTATCTTATTGTTGTTTTAATTCATAATTCTGTCATTGAGGCAGGAAGGTAGGGTGTGAGAAAGCTGGTTGGAGAGGTAAGCGTGACCAAATTCCAGGATATACAAATGAAGTAAACCTCAGTGCCCTGTACATAGAAGTTCTCACAGGTTCCCACGAGATGTAGGCATACAGGACACAAGGACTGTGCAGAGCTCACTGCTGTGCCTCTTCACGATGGTCTGCCCTGTGTCCCCCAGGGTGTATTTTCATCTTCACTTTTAACTTCTCCTCTCTTTTGTTTAGCTTAAGTTCACTCTGTAGAGCCAGTTTCTCCCTTACCCTCCTTCACTTTTTCAAATAAACATCGTTATTATTTTTTTGCTTGTCATGTTTAATTTTTGTTTGCGATGAGAAGGGCCTGGAAACTAAGAGGCAAAGATCCCCAAACCCAGAGACTTTACATGGCAAGCCATTTCTAGAAGGATAACAGTAAGCCAAGTGATGGTGAAGTTTTTTATAGAGTTATCTACTGTCTGCATATCTATTTCAGTAAGTTTTCTTACCAAAACACATTTTTCAAATTGAGGGATTTTTGTTGTTGTTATTATTTTCGTGTTTTGAGTTTTTTTGTGTTTTGGCAGAACTGGAAATGAAATCCTTGGCCTCCACACTGACATACATCCCCATCCATTTTCTTACTTTTTATTTTGAGAAGGGTTTCACAAATTCATTAAGTCGCCAAGGCTAGTCTTGAATTTGTAACCCTCCTGCCTCTGGCTCCCAGGGTACTGGGAGCACAGGGTGCACCACCACACCCAGCACAAGTTATTTTCTTAATGTTGTGTTTGAAGAGTCCTCTGCCTGTTTTGGATACAAGTTCTTATTCGGTATGTGTTTTGTGAATATTTTCTCCAAGTATAACTGACCTCCTAGTTTTCGTTTTTCTTGATTTTACTTTGTTTGTGGATTAGGCAGTCATTCTTTTACTTGTTTGTTTCTTTGGTTGGGTGGTTGGACTTTTCAATTTTTATTCTTTTTGTTTTTATGTTTAGCCTGAAAGCAGTGGTGATTTTTTAAATTCATAATCTATAAAAGAAACACAAAGCTCAAACTTTCAAGCCAAATAGAAAATATATTATATAGTAAAAAATAAATATTCATAAGACTTTTTTCCACAGCATCGCTAAAAATGACAGGACAGCAGCTCGGAGATCACAAGTAGAGGGAGAGGTGAGGGAGAAAAGGGTGGACGCCCTCGCGGGGCAGCGGGGGCCTGGAGCTTGCAGGAGGCAGCTTCAGTGACCACCAGCAGTCCTGGGCAAAGCCTCACACAGGCCCACCCGAAGGCTGATGAGAGGCCCCTGCTGCCACCCAGCCTGAAATACATGTCTAAAAATACTCGTCTCTCAGTAGAGAAGTCAAATAAAGTCATTAATAGTCCCACGATAAGTAGTTTACCAGTCTGACTAGCCGATCAGCAAAGAACTGGAGGAAATGGGACACCAGCCTAGCAGGGAGAGTTTGCCAAGTTACTTTACTCTGTTTCGGGTCACCTTAAGCAGAGTAAAGTAACTGGGAAGCAAGGGATGTAAACACCTTCATGGAGCCTTCCACTTCTTGACATCCAGCTTTATGAAAATGACATTAATGGCCTATTTTATGGAAGAAACTAGAACCCATCTCCTGAATAAGTGTTAAAGATGAGACTTGGTACTAGTACTAGGTATATTGTATGGATCATTGCATTTAGTCTTACTATGGGTGCAGTGAATTCTTTTTTTAGATATAATGAACAGAAAAAGATCTGGGGCTAGAGAGGTTGAGTTGCTTACCTAAGTTACACAGCTGATGTACAAGGGTGAGCAACAGATATAGTGAGTTTTTAAACTAAAAAATTTTATTACCGTAAGACATATTACCATTCATCCTCCTCAAAATACTCTGCTTCGGACCCACTCATTCCCGCATTCTTACTGCTTTGTGGAAGTCCTCTTGGGTTAGTGTCTTTGTGAGGCGTGATAAAAAATATAGTGAATGCTGCCATATGTGCCATCCAGTGGCGAAGGCAGGTTCATAAAAACGTCATGAAGTGTCCTCATCTAATTTATGCTCTGATCTGGCACTGTGCTGTGTGACCTCTGACTCTTCTCCAAGGCAAAGTGACAACAGGAGGCGAACATTTTCAATCAACCCAGGGTGTAAAGGCTCCTAATGACACTTGTGAAAAGGGCTTCCAGAACTGCTACAGGAAGCAACAAGAACAGTGGGATAAGAACATTCAAAGCAAGGGGCAGTGTTTTGAGGGGACTAATGGCAATATGTCTTACACCATAATACATTTTAAAAAATTTAAACACGTACTACAATTCTTGACCACACCTCCTATTTCAGTGCTGGGATTCAAATTCCAGAGCCTTCCCTTCCAACAAGGAGGTGCCTCTTATGGCTCTTTCTACAAGACATTTCCTTCCCCTGAACGGGGCTCTCCCACCTTTCAGGACCAGCTGACTTGTGGTCAAAGGTTGTTACATGGACCTCTTCTCCACTCTGGCCTTCAGAGTTCTGGTTGAATATTTGCTACCACCGCCAAGCTCTGCACCTGCCTCAGGTGTGGCCCAGGTGCTTCAGCGTCATCTATTTTCAGGGCTAGTTGACTTGGCAGGTGTCAAATACCAGATGACATCTTTGTTTCTCATGATATTAAATAGCTATTTGTTGACTTGAAATATTACATATGGTCCAGGGATACAGCTCAGTGACACAAGCACCTGTCTGCCAAGAGCAAGGTCCTGAGTTCAATCCCCGGAACCAAAAAAAAAAAGAAATATTACATGGTCTCTTTGCGTCTCTCCTAGCTTGTTAAAAGTTAAACTCTTTTCTTAGAAACACTCAATGGAGCAAACACCTACAGAGCATTCATTTATTTTCCCTGCTTATTATTCTTGCATAGCCTGCCTCTGTGCCGGACTTTATCCCAAATAACCCAAGAAAAAAACATTTGTTATCGAGCAAGATGGTGTGAATATTTCTTTTAATTTTTATTCTTTCTTTCTTTGGTTTGGTTTGGCTTTTTGGGACAAGGTCTGGCTATGTAGTACAGGCTGGCCTTGAACTCACAGAAATCCTCCTGCTTCAGCCTCTCAGTATGCCTGGCTCAGTTTCTTCCTTTTGTTTGTGAAAGTACTTTGCCTTTTATTTCTCCTATTTTGATAATTTTATTGGGTAGGATTCTAGGCTTTTTAACACTATAAATATTTTATCCCAGTCTTGCCAAGATTCTTTTGCTTAAGAAGTCCGTAGTAATTTTTTTTTTGTCCATAGTAATTCTTGTCTTTGGTCTTCTGTAAATAAGATGCCAGCCCCCTACACCTTTAAAGATATTTGTAATTTTGTTCTCTGCAGCATGGAGAGGATATGCCTAAGTATTATTATTTTTTTCTAGTTTGAAAGTATCTGCTTTTGTTACTTTAAGTATTTCATCTTCTCTACTGTTTTTTCCCTGCTGGCATCCACGTGTTCTATTTTTTGAAGTTGTTACAGTTCTTGGATGTGCTGGTCTGTCCTTTTCATTCTTTGCCTTTCAGTTCATAAAGTTCCTATTCATCTATCTTCAAGCTCACTGATTTTCAACGTGGCCACATCAAGTCTACGCAGGAGCCCTCAAACACAGCTTTCATTTCTGTTGCAGCTGCACGCGAGCCCTTCCCTTTCACGATTTCTTGCACTCACAACAGTCAGCAGCGCTCCTGTGTGTCTACTTGAGGCAGGAAGGTAGGGCGTGGCTAACCCTGGCTGGGAAAGTAGGCGCGATCTATTAAGCCCAGGACACATGCGCAGAACAGTCCTCACGGCCCTGGGCTTCCGAGAATTAAAGCAGGTTTTTGATGCGATGACCTGGAGGTGATGCTACGTGGAAATATAAAAAAGGGGCAGTTCCCAGTAAGCGTTTGCTATCATGTCTCTTCGTGATAACCCACCTTAGCTGTAGGGTATATTTAAAAACATTTTTCTTTCCTTTTGCACTTTTACTTGGCCTAGACTCACTCTGCAGAGCCTATGTTTTCTACTTTTAATAAATGTGAAACTTTGCCACCGTTTATACTTGTTTTGATGAATTCTTTGGGACAGGAAGAACCTAGAAATCACCTCTAGAAGGAGATTCCAGCACCCTTGAAGCTCTTTAACATACTTTTTCCACTATGGTCTTTAATACATTAATTATATATTACATTCCTTATCTGATAATTCTAACGTCTACACATCTGAGCTAGTTTCTGCCAATTCCTTGGTCTCTTCCTTCAAACTGTGGATCCCCCTCCCTGCCGGACTTTTTGCAAGCCGTATATGTTTTTGTTTGTTTGTCTGTTTAATTCAGACTGACCTTGAACTCATTATATAACACAGGCTGGCATTGAATTTGCAGGGATCCTCCTGCCTCAGCCCTCCGAGTCTTCCATGTGCTGGAATTATAGGTGTGTGCCGCCATGCCCAGCAAGCTTTATGTTTTTCTTGTTTTCTTTGTTGTTATTATTGAAAATCTGACATTATGTATCGGGTAATTGGAAATGAGGTAAAATTTAGGGTGAAGATTCATGTTAATTGGCTAGGAGTTAGGCTGTGTCTAATTTGCTGTAGCTAACCATGCTAAAGGCTGCCACTTCTCTGGTAATTTTGTTTTTGGTCTCCCTTATTTTGCAGGGGGTTCATTGCATACTTTTCCTTGGAGAACGCTTGTGTTTTGTAACTCCATTCAGCATTATTATGGGGCCTCATTGGACTTGTGGTAAGTGATGGGGTTCAAGAAGGGTTCTGTGATGTTCTGATGACATAGCAGTGTTTTCACAGATCTGTGTCCTCTTTGTACCTTACTCTTTTCCTGGATGCAGAGTTGACAGTTGGTTTTCTCTAAGTAATTACTCCTATGGATTATATTAACCTTCTCCATTGTGTGAGATGACAAGGCTGGAGAGGACCAGACTGAGGTAATTTTGTTACCCAGTTGGGATAAAGTTCTGGCAAGGTCCTTTCCCTTGGAGAGTAGGGCTTTGTTGTAAAGAAAGCTCTGGGCGTATTTCACATGGTTGTTTTCATCTACACTTGCCAGTACCAGAAAGGGTTCCCTACTTTTCTTTTTCATTGGTTTTTTGAAACAGGGTCTCACCATGTAGCCCAGGCAGGGTACTCACAACTTACCCTCCTGCTTCAAGGAGATATTTCTTGGATCTTTACCATGAAAAACCGGTGCAGTTCCTGGAAGTAAAGCCCATGAAAGTGTGGAGACCCTCTGAAGACTTGTCCCCTCAAACTAGTTCATAAATTTATTAAAATTATCATAATTAACACATTCTTACCACTTTATAGCTCCAGCAGCTTCTGTTTGGGGTAAGCAGATTTTGGCTGTATCATTTTTTATTTTGTCTTTCCAGAACTTGGGGTGATCTGTCCTATAACCTCAGTTTTCTGATCTGTCTAGGAAAAATAATTGATTTTTAGTTTGTCTAATTGTTTCTTACTGTAAGAACTGGAGTGAAGATTTCCACACTCTTTGCAAACCAAAGCTGAAGCTAAAGCCCCAGTCTTCATTTAAAAGCTGACTTCTCTAACATTTCACTGTGGTTGGTAGATGAGGGTGATTTGTTTTAGATCTGCAGGGATTGGTATCATTTTTAGAATCAGGTTCCAATAATCCATTCACAGCCTAGATGTTTTCCTTTCATTGGTCAATATCCACAGTTATCTTTGGGACGATCAGGAGGGAGATTTACAGTACATACTTGTAACAGGGTTACAAGATCCCTTTTCAAGATTCCCTTCATCGGAAAGCCTCCAGGTCCATGAACTGGTTAAAATTAGCTGGTTGAGAGACTGGGTTCTTTCATTTTGGTGACATCTAGGTTTTGGTTCACTGGATAAAGACTGCACCAGGGTGCCTATCAGTTGCGTGCACCGAAGACCCCTATAGATCTGGCCCACTGCTGCCTCTGACAGTGGTAGCCACCGCTCTCGGTTGGCCGGTGCTGCCCCTTGGCATTTACCAATTTGGGATTTCGTTATTACCACTGTCACACAGGAGCACCCCTACTTCCTTTTTCACGGTGCTGAGAATTGAAGCCAGGGCCTTCCCCCTGAGCTACATACCCAGTTCCATTCTTATTTTTTACTTTGAGGCAGTCTTACTTACTTTTCTCATTGCTGAAACAAAATCCCCAACACCCAGAAGTTAAAGAAGGAAAGATTTATTTCAGCTCGCAGTTGGTAGAGGTTTCAATCCATAGTCAGCCGGCTCCAGGGGAGGGTGGCATGGCAGAGGGGTATCACAGAGAAGAAACAGTCCCTGGCAGAGCAGGCAGGAGGCACACACCTGCGACCCAGCCACCTCCAAAACACCCCACCTATGAGCACATAAGGCTTTGAGGGCGATATCTATATACAAGCCATAACTGGCAGAGTCTTCCCAAATTACCCAGGCGGGGCTTGAATTTGGAATCTTCTGACTTCCACTTCCCAGAATGCTAGGATTATAGATGTGTACCATCCTGCCCAATTCAGGAGCCTATTTCAACACAGCCATCTTATCCCATTGTCTCATACTCGCAGAGGACCGCACCTGCAAAGCTTCCTAAAATCCTGGTGTTCCTCTTATCAATAGATTGCTCGGTGCTTTATAAAGAACCGTCTTCCCGATACTTCTGAGAGCACACTGAAAAGTGAGGGCCTGTTACACATGACAGAGCTCTCCCAGTATTTCTTTCTCACCAAGCCTTAGGGTCCATTATAACAGCAAAGTTCTAGTACATCAACCCAGTTTAATGAAACCCTTTGTGGAGTCAACTCAGCAGACTGTGGGAGCCATTCCTGGCTGGTTGAGCTAATACACTGAAGTCAGAATCTCAGGTCCTGCAGCTGTATCAGTAACCTCCACATCAAGTTATTTTTTTCTTGGTCTACAATCCCCTCTCACACAGAAGTCTCATGATGGTGATATAGATCAGCAACACCATGTAAACACCGCCCCCCCCCCCCGTAAGGTTCCCTCAGTGTCAGATGTTTCACTTGTCTTCCTGACATACGCTAGGATCTGATTCTGGTTATGGGTCCGGAAGCAAAGAAGCACTGGCATCCCTCTGAAAGGTCCATGAAGTTATTATATAGGATTTAAAAAAGATATATGACAAGTGCCTGCCTGGCAAGTGCAAGGTCCTGAGTTCGACTCCTGGTACCAAAAATAACAAAAACAAGATATGGCTGATTCCTGGTACCATTAAAAAAAGAAAAAGGGAAGGTAGGCTTGTTCCGCTGGCAAGGTAGACTCCATGGAATCTGAGCCTTCAAAATAATCACATTCACTCCAATTACCAAAATGCCCTAGCCGAAACCTAAGGATTTCTGATAAATTCCAAACTTTCACATATGAGGCTGAATAAGGCTGTGTATTTAACTTGTGTGGAAATGTGCCAACCTATAGGGCTGAAAATAGATCTGACATAAATAACATTTTCCCTGTAGAAAAAGAAGGCAAGAGATTCTTTTAAAGCATTGATCTTGTCTAGTTTTCCAAGCTATCATTTCATTTTATAAACATCCAGAAGCGGTTCCTTCTTTGGACCAGTCTTTAGGGCATCTTTCCTACTGGAATGACCTAACTTAGCTACTATTTTGTCTCACAAATACCTGACTTTAATAGGCACTTTAACCCCCAGTGATAATTTAAGTAACTGATTTCCAGTTTCATGCCTAAGACCATCATTTTTCCATTGCCCTGTAGGGCAAGGGCAATGACTTTAATATGAAGCAGGTCAGATAACTAAGTTCCGCGTCGTGTCTTTGGGTATCAGCTTCCCAAAACCACTTTTGGCTTCTGTTGCAGTCTCGGTTTTGGTTTATCTAGGAAAACAACAACAAAAATACTCAAACTATTTCAAGCAGAAGACGATTAAATGTCAGGACCATGTGCATATAAAACCTCGGAAAGGACTGATAAACTCGGTTGCGCCAATATTTACGTATTGTCTCTCTTTAAAATTACCATTCAGCTCTGTGAAATGAGAAAACAGGAGCTCAGAGAGGCTGAGAAACTTGCTCACGACCTCACAACTTAAAAAGAACCCCCCTTTGCCCATGCTGGTTCCTGAGCCCTAAAACAGGTTGCTGTGAGCACAGAGTAACCAGTTCTACCCTCCATGGGAAGGAGAGCGGTCTTCCATCTCCGCCGCGAGTCCTAGGGCTGAGACCTCACATCTCGCAGGGGGCGCACGGAGCATCCCCAGCCCGCTCCATCTGCGAGCGCAGCAGCGTGACTCGGCCCTCAGCCGTGCGCAGCGCTGCACTGGGGGCGGGGGAGGGGGTGGGGTGGGATGGGGCGGGGGTGGGGCGCGGGCGGGGAGGGGGCGGGGAGAGGGCGGGGCAGCCCTCCGCCCGCCCCTATTGGCCACGGGCTCCCTGGCCCCATCCCACCGTCCGCCTCCCGGGCGACGCTTAAAGTGTGCGGAGCAGGTGCCTAAGGCAGGGCGACAACTTTGCGCAAGAGTCGGCGTCCGCGCGGCGCCCATTCATCGTCCCCGGCAGCCCGCCTGTCCGGTGGGCAGGGGCCGCAGGCCGGGCGCAGGGCCGCTCTGAGAACCGAGGCCGGGCGGGGGCCGAGAGCGCTGCCGAGCTCCGCGGCCGGGGTGCTTTCGGGGCCGCGTCCATGCAGTCGTGTGCCAGCGCGTGGGGGCTGCGCCTGGGCCGCGGCGTCGGGGGCGGACGCCGTCTGGCGGGGGGCGCGGGCCCGAGGTGGGCGCCGCGGGGTCGGGAGCGCAGCGGTGGCGGCGGGGACAGCGGCGCGGCCGGGACTTCGCGCCTCCTGGAGCGCCTCCTGCCCAGGCACGACGACTTCGCTCAGAGGCACATCGGCCCCGGGGACAAAGACCAGAGGGAGATGCTGCAGGCTCTGGGGCTGGCGGTAAGGACCCCCGGCTCGCTGGGGCCTCCCCTGCGCCCCGGTCCCGCCCGCGCGGCCTCCTCTCCAGCCTCGCGCTCGCCGTCCCCCGCGTGCGTCCCGGCCCACCGGGCTAGCTCGCCGGGGAGCGAATGCCTTCTCCCAGCAGCTTACTTTCTGCTTCAAAACTTTCCAGCCCCAACGCGCTCACCCTGCAGATGAGCCCAAATTTTGTAGGAAGAGGAATAAGTTCCCCCTCCCGTAGAGTGGGTTTATCTAGTTGTGTCCAGTTGCAGACTAAAATCCAACCCGGAGTGGCCGACTCAGCGCCCGGCTTAATGGTTTCCTTTCTTCCAGGCAAGTTCTTGTTTGTTCAGTTCGCCGTTTCTCTTTAGAGAAAGAACCTCTAGGCGATTTAAATGAGGTTCTCACCATCCTTTGTAGATGAAAAGCGCAGAGGTAACTCAGAGGCATTTTACTCTGCCTTTTGTGTTCACCCACCTGCGTTTTTATTTCAGAGCATCGATGAACTCATCGAGAAGACTGTCCCCGCCAGCATCCGCTTGAAAAGACCCTTGAAAATGGAAGACCCAATCTGTAAGTGACCGGGAGCGCACCCCTGGGCTCGCCCTGCTCTGGTCTGTTTGCTTTCCGGGATCACTGAAGATACAGCTCTAGGGCAGGCTTGCTCGGAACTGTTAGTAATATTGACCGAAATTAACAGCAGCGGTTACCTAGAGCAGGGGGAGAGAATGAGATATTTGGTTCCCGGACAGAAACCAGGCAGCTCCTTTCTCGATTTTTATCGTAGGGCTCTCTGCTAGGCACCTGCAGGGCTGGGTTCTCCTGTCCTTTGGGTGGAGAAGTTCTCCTACCGCTTTACTGATCAGGATGGACTCAGAAGGGAAAAAGAAGTGCTTGGCCTGGGTCACTTCAAATTGTTTTATCTCCAACTTTTATTGCCTACTGAAAAGGGGAGTTACTTTTCAGGTCCGACTGCATGTCAGGGGTTTTATGCATGCATGCTTGCGTGCGCCTGTGTGTGTGTGTGTGTGTGTGTGTGTGAGGGTTCGTTTTTGAGATAAGATCTCACTGTGTAGTCCAGGTTGGCCTGGATTGGTGACCCTTCTCCCAAGTGCTGGGATTACAGGTGAGTGAGGGGCACTGTCGGCCTCTTAGAGTATGGTAGTTTTGTGGGGGTATTTGACTTCCAGGGAGAGAAGACTCCCCAGGGACACAGACAGAACTGAAGAGCACCTGAAAAAGATCTCATTTGATTATCTCTTTCAATTAGAGAGGTACTTCTTTACTTCTGGCATACATTGAACGGAGAGCAGCAGTTTTGTTTCCATGATCGAAAGGATTTATAGAATGCAAGGTTTTCAAGTTGGTCACCTGATACGATCAAATGCATTCTGCACATGGGAGACGAACAAGTGAAACTATGGGAGACTAAGTGGGAAGGCGGGCAATGGGAGAAGAATGATTAAGGTCTTGTAATCCTGCACAGACCTGTCAAGATGAAGCCCACAAATATCTGTAACCAAATGCACTAATAAAAACCTGTGGTAAAGGAAGAAAACGCGGAAAGAAAAAAACTAAAGTGACTCAGTGGATAAGGAGCCTGCCCCGGGGCACCAGTTGGCCCTGTACCTCAGGCAATGCAGGAATGCTGCCGTTTACTTTCCAGTCTGATGGCCCAGAAAAGGGAATCTGCACCTGTTGTCCAGTGGAGCTGACTAGTCCTGGAAATAGCTGGAAGCCTTGTCTGTTCAACTTCAGAAAATCAGAATTCAGATTCACTGACTGTATGAAACTTGAAGGGTTTGCATGTATATTTTTAAAGCAAGCCGTAGCTGAATATTTGAAGAAGTCACTGCCGTCTTGAGACTTTCCACATCAGAATGTGTAGATTAGCTCTTTTTAGTAAGATGCTCTTTGAAGAGCGTTAGTGCCTTGGAGAAGAATCAAAGTGGGGTGTCCTATTTTAGTTTACCTGTTTGGTTCAGCTGAGCAATTTGACCATGGGGTGACTCATGTTTCTCCACTCTGTCTTGTTGGAAGCAGGCTTCTGATAAGTGATTTGCCACTTGAGTGTAAACTTCAATCCCAGCAGCTTCATCTGGTCTGTCTGAGGTGACTCAGAGAAAGTACTGCACAGTCAGGAGTGCCCCTTTGCTTGGAATTGTGAACAGGGTTGGAGGGAAGGTGGCAGAGGATGTGCTTGTAAGACTTGAGTGTTTGGTTCTGAGGAGTGCACCTGTTGTGGCTAATGAATTCTCTCCATGCGGGGAGTAGCATTTTCATCGGGATTCGGTTTCATGTGAGTGCTGTGCTCTAGTGTAGTCAAAGATTTGGACCAAGTATTTACCATCTACAGAGACAGCTGTAATAAGCACAAGTTACAGTAGTCTTAAATGCTTGCTGCCTAAAAAGATTGTGAAAGTTGTGAGCAGTGGAGGCACTTGGGTTTCTTCTTAAGCATAATTGAATAAAGGTGCTTTCATTATTAATTCAGTGCTTATTACAGCCCTACATAGTAAGTACCATTGTTATGCCCTCCTTTTTGAAGTAGAATTTCCTTGTTGCTCAGGTGGATTTTGAGCTCAAGAACACAAGTTACCTACTCCCTCTCCCCCACCCCATCCTCAACATGCCAAGTAGCTGGGTATACAGGCAATATCAGGCTCCTGTATCCCTTTTTAAAAAAAGTATACAGAGGGCATGGCAGCACATGCCTGTAGTCCCAGTGCTTGGGAGGGTGAGGCAGGAGAATTGCTGAGGGTTCAAGGCCAGCCTGGGCTATGTAATCAGTTTGAGGCCAGCCTGAACTTCATGGTGCAAAGATCAAGAAACATACATACATACATACAGAACATGTAATTTGCCAAGGTCACAGTTAGTGGAGATAAGATGCAAACACTCCGGCAGCTCAGGCAGCCCAGCTGTACTCCCTGTACTCCAGCCACTGCCCTGTGCTGTCTTCATGGTGCCCTGTGCAAAGTAGAACACCCCTACATGGACCTGTTTTTTTTTTTTTTGGAGACAAAAATCTCACTATGTATCAAGGTTAGCCTTGAACTTTTACTCCTTCTAATTCAACTTCTGCGTATTAGCATTACAGAAATGCATTACCAGTGTCAGGACTAAAGTATAGTTTGCAGAAGTGCACGGACCAAGTCATGCTGGAATCACTACCATAGGCCAGCTGTGAAGTCGTCGTGAACTAGGGTACCAAGGTCAAGGTGTGAGAGCACCCAGGCCTGCCTCCATGTGTTGGTTTGGGGGTATTTGTGCAAGGTGAAACAATATAATACAGGATATATTTTTATGTGATTATTTGTAATAGTCACCCAAAGAACGATATACAAAACAGTGCAGGAAATCTGTCCATACATTAAGACCAAAGAATCCAGCTGGGGGCCTAGATTCCATAACAATGTCCTACATGAGTCCAGCTAAAGACCTAGAACACATAACAATGCCTCCCACAAATCCAACTGGAGGCCCAGAGCCCATGACAACATCTCATGTAGGCCTGTTTCATGGATCTGTGCTGGGAAAGCCCAAAGGTCAGTGGTGGAATCTAGGAATTCTGTGCCAGTGGAATGAAGGATCTGTGCTAGCAGGCTGAGGATCGGCACTGGAGCCAGGAAGTGATGCTCAGAAGAACCAGAGCTCCCTCGAAAGGTACCACAGCCATGCTCAGCAACAGTGAGGTCCCGAGCTCCTCTGATGATCAAGATGGCCAAGTTCCCATCAGGGAAGCCAATAAAGCAAGCTTCTCTAGAAGACTGGCAGTACACCATCTTCCCCTCTGGAGCCAGGAAGTGATGCTCAAAGTGAGGACGAGAGCTCCCCCAAGGTGAACCAAAGCCATTCTCAGTGCCAACAAGGTCCCGAGCTCCTCGGAGGATGAAAATAGCCAAGTTCATCAGGAAAGCCAGCATGACAAGCTCCTACAAAACAACCAACAGCTTCCACCAGCTCCAACAGCCTTTCTCTGCTCCCAACAGCCTTTCTCTTCTTGTCCAGTTCTGCCACTTATGCTGCTGGCAACAATCCCCAGGTGGGCCTCCCATACCCAGCACCAGGCTTACTCAGTTCAGCTGGGGGTACAAATTGACCACCAGTTAGCAATCCACTGCACTCCAGTACCGAGACTGAGTACTGATGGGTGCCAGTAATGCTCTGCTACACAAGCCTGGGAGAGGCTCCTGCAGGCAGAGCGACCAGTGGGCTCACAAGATCAGCAAAATGTAGGCGTTTCCATTAGTCATGAAGATACCCCCCCTTAGACACTTTAGAAACTACCTTGAAAAAAATACCTTGATTATCAGCCAACTGACCTCTCAGTAAATCATTAGTCAGCTAAACAAGCACAGCCACTCAGTTCAAAACCTTATCAGTTTAAGCTGGGTGTGATGGTGCACATTTTAATCCCAGCACTCTGGGAGGTTGAGGCAGGAGAAGAAAAAGCTTGAGTTCATCCCAGATGACATCATGAGACCCTGTCTCAAAATTAAAAATTAGAAAAGGGCTGGCAATGTAACTCATTGTGATGGTCCTGGGTTCAATTCCTAGTGTCCCAAAATAAACAATAAAACCAAAGAAGAAAAGCAGTTTAATCCAGTTCAGGTGAAATTTCCTTTTCCCACTCATAGCCCCCTAAAAAAGTCTAGAAGAATATATATTAGTGGAAACATGGGTTTCTCTGGTGCTGTTATGATTTTGACTTTCATTGCAACGTTTGGGTTTCCTGCAGTCCTGTTATAATTTTGTGATTGACACATACTAAAACGGTACTTTCTGAACCAAGCCAGCCACTTTGGCTATGAATGGCTCACCGTGTGATCTTTTCTGAGGTCATCTCACAGTAGCCAGACTGAACTAGATTGAACTAACTTTAAAAGAGCCATGAGGATTAAAGTTTACACAAAATTGCACATGGCTTTTCATGGGCATGTTTGGAAGAGGGAGGAGAAGCTGACTCCCTAATGTTCAAACTATTCAACTAGAGATGAACAGCTGAGCTGTCAGAATGAAAATTCAGATGGACTTTTGAGAACGGAGTGTTCTAGGACCAATTGTTTTAGAGTGGTTTTTAATAAATGGTTAATGGAGGACTGTGATCAGAGGGAGGGGCATTGTGCAATGCAGCCCATGTAGTAACTGTGTCACCCCATCTGGTTCTGCACTCCGTTTGACCCCAAGGCACCTGGAATGGGGCAGCTGTTCCCCAGCAGGCCCTCGTTCTATGACTGGGCTCTCCCCTGGCCATTCCTATCTCCCTCCATTCCCACTGATAAGAATTACCATCCTTAAAACTAGAGTAGATTTTTATTAAAGAACTGTAGAAAAAAACATAAACCAGTTGAGAAAAGCCAAAGCTATTTATTCTGACTTTCGTATAGCAGGAGTGAGACCTGAATTTTGGCAGAGAGGAAGCTTTGGAGTGGAGAAAAGGGAAGGCTTCAGGTATGCCCTGGTTGGAGGCTGCTGGCGGGCGAGGCTATAGGATGGCTGACCACAAGTGGAGAATCTGGCTGGGTGTGGTGGTGCAGGTCTGTAATCCCAGCACTGAAGGATTGCAAGGTTAAACCCAGCCTGGGAAACTGCAACTTAGCAAGATCTGGTCTCAGAATCAAATCAAATGGGCTGGGGATACAACTCAGTAGCTCAGTGCAAAGACTAGGTTCAATCCCAAGTATCCTCCCTGACCCCAGTAGTATGTTTCATGCAGTTTGTCTATGGTGCGTGTATGGTTTTGTCTCACGGATCTTAATTCCCAAACGGGATGTAAATCAGGGAAGATGCTAGCTAATGAAGTCCCGGCTATTTGGAGCTGATTATTATGGAAGTCATTCGAGTTTCGTCGATTGACTGTAGGGACAGCAGGTTGCCCTCCTGAGTTGTTCTTTGTAGATAAGGGTGTTAGTTTCCTGGACAGACTATGGGTGAGAGTTCTATTTTTCAGTATGTCTTGGCCATTGTCTATTTATTTTTTCAGTTCCTCACAACAGAATTCTGTTCTTGTCCTTACATACTTTTATAATTATTATTATTTTGTCCCTTTTTTTTTTTTTGAGACAGGGTCTTGCTGTGTAGTTCAGGCTGGCCTGGACTTACTGTGTAGCCCAGGCTGGCATTGAACTCACGATGATTCTCCTGCCTCAGCCTCCCAGGTGCTGGGATTACAGGTGTGTGCCAGCTGACTCTCTTCCATTGTGAGGTACAGGGAGAATATACAGTGAATGTTTAAATTTTAAAAACTGATTACAGCAAAAGTTACATTGCCAAGAATGATGGGATAAGTGTATTTAAAGCAAGAGGGAGTATTCTGAGGGAAATTAATGACAATATATTTTTAATGTAATAATTTTTAACATACAATGACTGTATTTTTTTCACTCCTTATCAATCAGTCTTTTGTGGCAATTTCTGTCAAAAATGTTACAGTGTGTCCTCCTTTACTTTGTTCACTGGCTCTGGCACTGTGCAATTTCTGGCTCGTGCCCAAAGTCAAAATGACTGTGAAAGGTAAACATTTTGAATTGATTCAAGACATTGAGGCAGCCACCACAGCACAACTAACTCTCATGAAATAGTGTTCCAGAACTGCTTCAGAAAGTGGCCAGAGTGATAGAGGAAGTGTGTTCAAAGAGGGGAGTATCTTAAGTGTGTCTCTTTTACTGTAATAATTTTTTTAAAATTAAGCATCCCCTATAGTTTTTTAATCACACTTTGTACATCTGAATAAACAAGGTCACTTCCATCTTCAAGACGCTTCTATCTTGCCTGCTTAATATAAGTTAAATCTGAAGGTTAAGAAGTTCCAGGTACCATGAGAACTATGGGTAAAATATCGTGAGTGATATGAAATGGAGAAATGATGTGAAATTGGATTAAAAAATAGATTTCTGAAATAGTACTTGAAATTATCTTTTGTTAGAAGCAAAGATGATATTTTTGCATTGACTTTGCTTCTTGTGTGTTTGCCTAAATATGCTGTAAGAGAAGGAAAAACGCTGGGCGTGGTGGTACATGCCTGTAATACCAAGACTCAGGAGACTAAGGCAGGAAGGTCACTGTGAATTCAAGGCCAGCCTAAACTACTAGCAAGACCCTGTCTCAGAAAAAAAAAAAAAAAGCGCCAGGCATGGTGGCGCATGCCTGTGATCCCAGTACTCGGTAGCCTGAGGCAGGAGGATTGTTGCAAGTTCAAGACCAGCAAGTTCAAGACCAGCCGGGGGTACAAAGTAAGCTCAAGGCCAGCCTGACTTGCATAGACAGACCCTGTCTCCAGAAGACAAAAAACAAAAAAAAGTGCCTATGTGGTAGTACATGCCTGTAATTCCAGCATTCACAAAGCTGAGGTGGGAGGATTGTCGAAATTTGAGGCCAACCTCAGTTACATGAGACCCTTTCAGAAAGACAAAATTTAAAAAAGTAAGAAAAAACTCGAAAGCAGTTCATTTGCTAAGAAAAAAGAGATGGCAAAGTGCAATGTACACAGTATAATTAGTAAAGTACCTGAATATTGTGCAGCTATCTTTGCTGGAGTCCTAAATGTTACCACTTTTAAAAATTGACTCTTAGAGAAAAGCCATTGTATAGATTATCTTTTACCAGATGAGATATTAATACACAGTTCAGTGCTTTAGACAATAACATGTCCCGTGCTCACAGTTTCTGTGGGTCAAAGGTTTAAGAGCAGCTGAATTGTGACTGGGAATCTTGTGAGGCTAAGGTCACAGTGGATGGGGCCTTTGCTGGGCCCAAGGACATGGGTCTTTACAAGCTGCTAGAGCTTCCTCACAGAATGGCAACTAGAATCCAAGGCAGGCACAAAGTGTCCTTTCTATAGTCCAGCCTTGGAAGTCCTATAACTTTACTTATGTGGTATTCTCTTCTTTAGAGTCAGTCACTCGATCTGGCCTTCTTCAAGGGAAGGGGAATTCATTTTCAACTTTGCAAGGGAGATGTGTACAGCATATGTCTGCAAAGTCTCCATTCAGAGTTGGGGGCTCAGTGGTTCACACATTTTTCCTTAGAACCTAACTGATAAATGTTCACGGAAACCTCCAGAATTTCAGATTTCTCAGAAATGGCTAGTATCCTCTGTAATTGTTTTTTGGTGGGAGGTTTTCACCTAGCCAATCCAAGAGCGTTATTCAGTTCTTTTTTCTGCTGATTGGCTGCTGCAGCAGATGCACCAGCATTCCTGCACCATAACAGGTTGCTGTAGCACGTGCAGCTAGATCCCTAAGATCCCTAAGATGCCAACAGAATGCCCTGCACCTTCTAAGCCTTTATTAACACAGTATTTTATTAAATTAAATTACAGAGGCTGGGGATGTAGCTCAGTGGCACAGCACCTGCTTGGCAAGTGCAAGGTCTTGAGTTTGATTTCCAATACCAATAAATAAGTAACTTCATTTATTAATTAACATAACTGCAGGAGACGTAGCATATTAAGGGTTTAAACTATAAAAATAGGCATTTTTCTGACCATATCTGAAAGGCATGTTTTTTTACAATTCACAGGAAAGTAACCCCTGTGAATTTTGGGGGTGTACTGTAAACAAATTTCAGATAGAATTTTTTTTTAACCAAATTTTTACTTTTTAAGAACTTTTGCAGGTTTAAAGCAAAACTGAGCAGAATGCACAGAGAATTCCCACACAGGCACAGCCATCCCCATTTTGAACATCTGCGTCAGTGTTTCTGGTTGGTGGACCTGTGTTAATTACTGCATCGTTAGTGCCCCACATTCACAGCTTACACATAGATAACTCACCTTGAAGTTATATATTCTAGGAGTTTGGAGAACTGTAATCTGTTTCCATCACTGTGTCATCCAGAATACTTTTTACTTTCTGCAAACATACTCATGCAACTATGTGTGCCCAGATGTGTACTTACTCCGTTTTTTTTAGAGAGAGTCTTAGAATGTAAACTTCGCAAACTTTTGATAAGCTCAGGCTGGCCCTGAACAGCAGCCCTCCTGCCTCAGCCTCGCCAGTGCTGGGATTATAGCTGTGTGCCATCACGTATGACATTCTCCATCTGAAATTTATAATGAATTCTATATAACTTCTGAAAAATATTTGAGCTACCAGTATGAAATCAGTTAAGCTGCATTGTAAATCTAGCATTATCCTTGAGGACTGTTCATGTGCCTAGCACCATTTGCCTGCCCATAAAGTGCCCCGGACTGCTCAGCCTTTTGGTATATGAATTGATGTTGCCAATTTGTTGAGCTGCTGTTACCAGATCTGTGGGTGTAGCTTCCTTGGACCCCATTCCACACACGCCGAGAGGCTTCCGTGGAAGATAACTGCTGTAGGCAGTGGCTGTACAGGAATCTGAGAGTCAGATAATAAAGAGTTGGTCCCGGACCACTGAGTATACCTGACAAGGATATTAACATGGACCAGTCCTGGGGTTCTGCAGGTGGGATGGATGCTCTGGCTGAGGTTATGCATCAGCAGAGCATGGGACTGGAAATGCATTACTGGAAAGATGGCGAGTGGACTGTTCAGTTACAGAAGGGCATGGAAAACAGTTGGCATGAGACTACAGTTTGGAGGACTCAGAAGTATGAGGCCTCTCTGCTCCGAATAACAGGAAGACTTTAAAAGTTATTACAGAAGGCAGAGATAAGATTTCTTCAGGGTGTATAGAGGGCCCCAAGCTCAGTCAGGGAAACCAGCTGGGAGACCATTGGTGAGTCTCTGAAGAGTCTCTGAAGAGGTGCAGTGGTAAGTGTGCACCACCAAGACACCAGGACACTATTAGATACAGAACGCATGTATTAAAGGAAGGAGTGGCAAAGGCAGAGGAACCATCACATCAATGCAGGTCTGATCCGAGTGGGAGAGAGGGAGAGAAGGAAGACAGCGCGCAGCGGTGGGGGTGAACTGATGGCACCTGTGCCACAGCCAGGCTGTTTGTTACCATCGAAAGTTCTCAGAGCACAGATCTGAGACATTTTCAGTGAGCCATTCGAAGTTACCATCTGGGGTATATTCTGTCTCACGGGAAGGTTTACGCCAGTTATCAGGGGCTCACTCTGTGGCTGAGGGCAGGGTGGGATGGTTTTGTGCCACCTGATAGTTGATCCTGAGGGTTTGTGGTGTGCCTGTCAGTTTCTAGGCTGGTGCTTTGTAGTGACAGTGAGGTGAAGTCATCAACAGAAAGGGAAGAGGGGAGAAAGGGGCAGTCCTGGAGGAGGGAGAGGTGGAGTCCTGCATGGGCATAATGGGCTTGGAGATGCTGGTGGAAGCAAGTATTGGAAAGTAGTGTCCAGAGTGGAAGAGCGAACTAAGAGGGGAGGTTGCAGATTTAATGACTCTGCAGTGAATGAACAGGGTGAGTGGCATTCCCAGGGAGAGCGTGGAGGAAGAAGGTGGGACTAGGAGGCTGGGAAACAGAGCCCAGAGAGGACGGAGGCAGAGTGTCTGAGAAGAAGTTGTCAGAACACATCCTCTGCAGGTGGCTGTAGACGCCAGCGCTGTGGTCCAGACCTTTGTGAGGTGTGAGAGTGGAGAAAATCCACGTAAAGACAGCGGACCCTCCGAGGTGGTAGTCCTTGAGAACCCGCCCATCTGAGGCACTCTGCCTGCAGGTCAGGAAGGGAGAGACACAGCACTTGGGCGGGTGGTGTTTCCAAAGAGCTAGGGTGGCCCCACATCAGCCTCGGTGGAGGACCCACTGAGACTGGCTGGTGTGGGTTTGAAAGGCACATCAGAGTGGGGTATCATTTAGTGACCATTTAGCAGGAAGAGAGCAGTGTGGTGAGTGAGTTCAGCCGAGGTTAAGGGTGGCAGAATCAGGTGCCCAGGACTTAAAGGTCCCACAGTCAGCCCAGGTTGGCTGGGTGTGGTGAGAGGCAGGGCAGCCCGGTGGGCACTGTGCATGGAGGCTCAGCGATCACCCTGGGTGACAGGAGCGAGGGTTGGACTTGGGCTTTAGGCCATAAGGTTGTGAGCCACTTGCTGTAGGTCTGTGTTTGGCTTCTTTCTGTCTTCTTTGCAGTCAGTCTCAGTTGTATGATGGGTGGCTACATTTGCCCTCATTTCGATAACTCCGGTTGGTTTCATTTATTAAGCCTAGAATACAAAAATGTATAACCATAACTTTTTTGTGTGTTTGGTTTTTTGAGACAGGGTCTTGCTATGTAGTTCAGGCTGGCGTTGAACTCACCAAATAGCCCAGGCTGACCTCAAACTCATGGCGATTTTCCTGCTTCAGCCTCCCAAGTGCTAGTATTACAGGTGTGCGCCATCATGCCCGACACAAACTGAGAACTTTAATGTGGATCCTCAATGCCTATTCAACATACTAGTTAATTAAACAATGAGAATAAAAATTGTGAAAATCTGAAATTATTATTAAACTTTTTAAATAGTGGCAGTTTTCCACTAATAAGTGTTTTCCTGAAGCCTTTGCTTTAGAAGTGCAGTTGAGCCAAGTATAAGAACAACTTGTACACTGATTTGTCATTAGCAATTCTGTGATGGTTGAGTTACTGGCACTTCCAAGCTGTCCATATGTGGGACCTTAGGTGAATGTTCACTGTAGTGCATCAATTCTGTATTTTCTGAGCACCTACTAAGTCCTGATGTCTCCCACTATATTTAATGAGACCTTGGATTGACCATATGACTACTCCTTCAATCTATTAAAAAATCATCCTTCCCTTAAACAAGATATGTAGGTTGTTCAGGTTAGATTCTGTAGCGGATTGACAACTGGTGGTCAGCTTATAATCTCTGGCTGAACTGAGTAAGAGCAGTGCTGGGTGTGGGAGGCCCACCCGGGGATTGTTGCCAGCAGTGTAAGAAGCAGAACTGGAGAAGAAGTGAGGCGGTTAGCAGTGGAGAAGGGCTGTTGGGAGCTGGTGGAAGCTGTAAGGAGCTGTTTGGTTGTTCTGGAGGAGCTTGTCATGCTGGCTTTCCTGATGAACTTGGCTGTTTTCATCCTCTGAGAAGCTCAGGACCTCATTGCTGAGAATGGCTTCCATTCACTTTGGGGGAGCTCTGGTCCTCACTTTGAGCATCGCTTCCTGCCACCGGAGGGGAAGATGGTGCACTGCCAGTCTCCTAGAGAAGCTTACTGTATTGGCTTCCCTGATGGGAACTCGGCCATCTTGATCATCAGAGGAGCTCGGGACCTCCTGTTGCTGAGGGTGGCTTTGGTACCTTTCAGGGGAGCTCTGGTTCTTCTGAGCATCACTTCCTGGCTCCAGTGCAGATCCTCAGCCTGCTGCCACAGATCCTTCATCCCACTGGCACAGACTTCCTAGATTCCACCACTCACCTTTGGACCTTCCAGTGCAGATCTGTGAAACAGGCCTGTGTGAGATGTTGTCGTGGGCTCTGAACCTCCAGTTGGATTCTTGGGAGGCATTGTGATGGGCTCTAGGTCTTCATCTGGACTCAGGCAGGACATAAGCCAGCCCTCAGCTGGATTCCTGGTCCTTAGTGTGTAGACAGATGTCTTGCACTGTCTTATGTATGATTCTTTGGGTGACTGTTATAAATAGTCCTATGAAATATGTGTGCTATATTATATTGTTTCCCCTTGCACAATAAGCCCCAAACCAACACAGATTCTTAGAACATACTTTCCCCTTGTTATTTCTCTGCAGCTCATAACAGTGTACTCACTGGGCAGCAAGGAGGAAAAACAAATACTTGGATTCTCATTTCAAAATGACCATTGGCCTGATAACGTAGATGATCTGGCATTCCAGATAAATATTATGAAGTGCAATGTTTCTCTGTGTTTTCTTAAGAAACTTGCATAGACAAAATGAAAAGAGGCTCTGGAGGCCTCCCACAGAGAGGAGCATTGAAGACTGAGGAGCAAACACAGACCCGAAGTTCTCATCCCTACTTCCCTGTGGCAGTGTTGTTGATCTTGCAGCGGGTGGGAGCTTGAAGCGGGCAGGGTGTCTTATGAGAGCAAGGTGAGCTGAGGGACCTCTTATTCGTACCAGGCAAGGACGCGGCGCCCTCAAAGGCACAGTGAGACATGCTTCAGCTCCTTCGGGTGGAGGTGGCCTAAGGAGCCCCTACCCTGAACGAATGAAAGGCTCAGCCGGGTAGTTTGCTAATTGGCTGAGCAAGAAGACAGGGAAGAGCAGCAGGACTAGGCCAAGGGAGTCTGAGCTCCAAAACTGGTCCACGTGGCTCTGCTGCCCTGGCCAGTCCTGCCACATGCTGCCCTCTGCCAGCCCCTGCAGATTTTCAATGTAAAGTTTCTATTCTGTTCTATGCAGAGGATACAGTGTGATTTGGCTTTGTGGCACAAGCCAGTTCTATGATCAAGCAGACTTTGGTTGTGAAACCCTCTTCTGCCCAGGGAGGAAACTTGACATAACAGGGTACGTGCTACGGGAGGTGGGGGAAGCCAAGTGGCTGTGCCGAAATGAAAGGGTGTTGGGGTGACAGCAAGGCCTCGGTGACAGCAAGGAAAGATGAAACGTTAGGATGGCGCTTGTACCCAAATCTGGCTCCCAGCTAGAAAAATCAAAAAAATCTTATGTATACCACCGTTGATTGTTGATTTTGGGCCGTACCCAGATCCCACCTCAGTTTCCTGAGCAGCTTTGAAGCTCTGAAGGAACAGTGTCTCTATGTTGGTAAGAAAAATCTGCCAAGCCTGTTTGCGCCCCAGCTTTCCTCCTTAGCCTCTGGCAGAGAAAGACTTTTCTCAAACTGGTGACATCGTCTGAACAGATCCAAGTATGAGTGTGTTAGTTTTCAGCACCGAGGATTTCCCTGGAGACCTTTTCCTGGTACCCTGGCAAGTGCACAGAGGACAGGCACGGGAGAGAGGCTCTGGCCCTGGCCAGCAGCCATGTTGCAGAAGGCGCTGCTGGTTAGCCTGCCAGAAAACAGCGTCACTGGCAGGACCCTGCACCTATAAGTTTTCTGAGAAGTATTTTGCTGTAGATATAACACTGTAATTTAATTTCTGAATACATAATATAGACACATTGCCTCAAACTCAGAAGCACAAAAAAATATGGGGAAAGGGAAGACTCCCTAACCTAAATATTTTTATGAATCATAGAGATAATTCTGTTCAATATAAATGTTCAAGTATATGTATTTTTAAAATGTAAGTGATAGCATAATATTGCACTGTGTAGAACCTTAGACATAGCATTTTTAGACTTTAAAAGAAGCAAAAGTGAAGCATGGATAAGATAAATTTTTCCATGTAATTAAAAAAAAACTGTAGGATTGTATTTGAGGTAATGGGTTAAGAACGTGGAATGTGTGTGTGTGTGTGTGTGTGTGTGTGTGTGTGTCTACTGTGTACTGTATATCTTTTTTTTGAGACAGAATCTCCCTATATAGTTCAGGCTGGCCTTGTACTCACTATATAGCCCCAGCTGGCCTCAAATGCATGGTGATCCTCTTGCCTCAGCCTTCAAAATGCTGGAATTTTAAGCATGCGCCACCATGCCTGGCTGTGCCATGTATCATGACTTATGGCCTGCCACATCCATTTCAATAACATTTTTCTAGTTCCTATGCAAATTCCTGTATATCAGAGATTAAAACCTAGTCATAGCAATGCATCAAGTATTTAATGGCTACATTGCATGTTCCTATTAGGAAGTATTCATTTGATGTACTGGTTCACGCAGAGGCCTTTATAATTTAAGCACAAATGTCAAGGGAAGTGTTGCTAGAAAGACTCTTACGCAGAATTACATAAGGAGGAAGGATCACTCTGAATTGGGAGAAGCAGGAACAGTGTGTGTCTTTATCTGTGGATTCATATAAAACAGAGCCAAGTGGCCTCTCTCACCTCTGTTCTTGGTACATTAGGACCAGGGCACGATGCAATGCTCTGAGGCAGAACAGACAAGGTCAGAAGCAGGTGTAGTTTCCTGGAGGATGCTTGAGTTCCTTCGCCTTGGGAGTACACAGCTCTGCATGCCCTGCTGGGTTGTAGGCAGGTTCCTGGAGAATGACAGCTTGTCTCCAAGTGTCTTTAACACACGCCTGTTTTCTCATTCTCTCTTCCTTCCTGGCTAGTTTCACTGAAGTTTACTTTCAAGAAGATAGTTATGGGAATTAGGCTTGTTCGTGTAAAGGGGAAGAAAGTACGAGGGCCGCACATCTGTGAGGTTGGCTTTCAGGGATATCTGGTCTTTTTCCTCTCCATTTTCTCCTCGTAGCTTGGCTGGGCTGTGCTGCCCGGGACTTGGATGGCACAGTTGTTTAACGATGCCTCTTTTACTAGGTAGGGGAGAAGGTGCTCCTGTGGGCTTAGGGATCCCACGTTGTTTTCTCTAGAAAGGGAGAAGAGAAGTGACAGTGGGGGCCCCTGTATGCTTAGGATTTGGGTTTTTGCTTAGGTTTGATCAGTCTGGGTTTTGCTGAGTTGGGCTTTGGATGGATTTAATAGGTCATCTGTAATTTGGGGTTTCCCCTCCTTTTCTCCTTCCATCCTCTAATATCTGAGGGTCATTCATGGTAACAGCTAGCTCCGGGTTCCTGACACACTGGACCGGCTCCTGTGCATACTTGGCCGAAGTGAAATGTGAAGAGTGGTTATGAGAAACAGCAACCAGGGCATAAACAATTGGAACAAGTCCCTCACTAAACCAAGTGGGGTGTGCTTACTCTCCTGTATAGGTAAGGAGGCCCGAAGTCTTAGATTTTATCACAGTAAGGAGCAGCTAAACTCCCTTGTTCATTAAGTCACAGGCTGTCCTGCCTTCTAGCTGGGGACTTAGGTCATGCTGAGCAATGGATGGGTAAAAGGCAAAGGCTTCTTGTACCCTTTGTGCTTTAAGAAGCGTGACTGAGTACTTGCCATGCTGTATTTTTTGAGGTGCTGGGGATCCAGCTCATGACCTCATGCGTGCAAAGTAAGTGCCCTGTCTCTGAGTTACACCCACCCAGCCCACTTACCCTAGTCTTGATAACTCAAGTATATTAGATTGGTGTGCAAGGGACAGCTCATTCTACCCCCTCACTATGTTCTCCACAGAATGTGAAGTTGGGCATGAAGACCAGGCTAGGATGAGGTCCAGTCAGGGAAAATTCCTGTTAGCCTCAAGCTACATGGGAGAAGAATCCACAAGTGCTTGAAAAAGTTTGGTTGGTCCTGTATGGAGTAGAGTATATCTGTATAGGATTAGAAACTTCTGCCCTCAACTTCCGAGGTCTTATCTGTAATGAATTGTTTAGGCCTAATCTGTAATTATAGTAATGATTTTGTTCTACGCATATGCTGATTGGCTTTTAAATTTTTCAAGCGTTTTATTCAAGTATGTGAGACTTCACTGACTGCTGTGAGGAAATGCTGGCTCGTTTTTGGAGACCTTGAACTACAGTGGAATGTGCCAGTGGGTTCCTGACTGGTCCAGCACGGTGGTCCAGCATGGCCTTTCTTCCTTGCTAATAAAGGCATGGGAGCCAAGGCAGGACTGGAGCCCAGGTGGCGGAGGCTGTGGAAGGGAGAGGTGGGAACTGGACTGCTTTGATTTGGGCTTGAACTTAGCCCATCCCTGATGGACACCTCTGCTGGGAAATAGGAAGGAATGGCTTTTCGTTTCTTTTCTTTTTTCTGCATGTGTATGTGTATGGTTGCGGATTGAACCCAGGGCCTCATACATGCTGGCCAAGTTCTTTCTCACTGAACTACATCCCCACCCCAAGAATGGGTTTTCTTGTACAAAGGAAATTCAGACCCCCTTACCTTACCATTCTAGTTGAGAAACCTGAGGTCTCCAGAAATATCAGTATTGGTAATGGTAGCTTTGATACTTTTTTTATACCTGAATGACACACCTAAGATTTTTCAAGGCCAGTTAACGTAAATCAGAACAAAATAACTAATTATAAAGACTCAGAAACCTAAAGATGGTCAGTCTTGAGACACAGGAGTTTCTAGCTTGGAGAGCTCCAGTAAGAAGTTCTTAGGAGCAGAGCGGCCGTACCGGACCTAAGCGGCCACCTCCTTGTCCTCTGGGGGTTGGCTGTGCTTGGGCTCCCTGTCTGAGATTCCTGTTAATCCATCTGCCCCAGTCTGGGTTTTTAAGGAAGATAACTGAAAAGCTTTTAATTGCTGAAAGGAAGCCTAACAGAAAATGTCAGGCATGAGAAACAGTCATGTTGGTTCTATAGTGTCTTTGCTGGAAAATCTTATAGACATTTTGTGGACAATATGGAAAATCTTAGACATTTCGTGTGCTTCCACATACCTGGGCTTTCTGCCCCCTTCTGAGTAGTGGGACCCTCTGTCCCTGTGTCTATCTATTATGTGAACAAAGAGGGAGATTTTGTCTTTGCAAGACTCAATTTAGTCTCTTGGTCAGGTTTGAGAGTCTGGATATGTGGACCCAACTGACAGGAAATGGGCTGGTGTCTCCCTTCCAGGGATCCTAACCTCCACTTTTCCCTTGGGAACCTGTCCACCCACCCCACTCCTCCCTAGCATGGGCCTGGGCCACTTCACAGGTCCATAATAGAAACTTTCTTTCCTATCAGTGGGAATTAGCATGCACTGCTAGGGCTGCTACCATGGAAGTAGGACAGAAAACCACAGTAAAGAGTGAACGTCTAAGGTTCTACAGACAAAATCAAAACAACACATTCATGGAGGAAGAGCAGTAGATTTGTTTGGTTGGGGTTTTTTGGACAAGGTCTAACTATTTAGGTCAGGCTGGCCTCAAACTCATGATTTTCTTGCTTCAACTTCCCAAGTTTTAGAGTGCACCACCCCATCTGTCTCTGGGGAGGAGACTTTTGAAGGCAGCTGAAGGGTAGTATCTTGTGTCCAAAGAGAGAAGAGATAGGGGGGTTTTGTTATGGGCAGCTGAGTTAGATAGAAATATTATAGGCAGACACAGGGCCAGGCCCTTAAAGGAGCCAGTATGGAAGACAAGATACCTTGCAAGTGGAGATGTATTTGTTGTGGGCCAGACCTCAAGACAAAAGACTAAACAAATGCACCCACATACCTCCCTAGGGGTAGACATCAGAGATTGATATTTAAGTAGGTAGCGATCACCTTGAACAGTCTCTGACCCCGCCCCTTACAGGAAAAGCCCCTGTTGTGTATTCTTGTCCACTTACTGCTTGTCTCAGTTCCCCATTTGATCCCAGTTTAATCATTGTTACCTAAACAATTCTTATTGGCTGACCATAGTTTTGTCCTACCTCATGTCTACCTTGTGATTTCCCATTTTTTTTTTTTAAACACCATCTTGGACCTGCCTCTTGGTTTTGCTCTATATAATAGTCCCTAGGAAAGAGAGTCTTGGACAACCCACTGGGTCCCCCTTCTGTTCCTCTCTTAGACAGAAGCTGCCTTTCCTTCAATAAATATGCTCTGCTCTTTTAACCTCCATTGTTCCTAAAATTCATTCTTTGATTTTAGAGAACATGAACTTGTCCCAGATGTTGTCCAGGTTGGGATTTTCTATTTTCCTGTATCAGTTTCATTTTAGTTCAGGATTCCTCTCAGATTTTACCACTGAGGTCAGAGCTCCTGTCACCTCCCCCACCTGCGCTGGATCTAGAGTCCTTGCGGTGCAATTTTCAGTTAGTTTGACTTGCAGAGGGCCCATAATTGGTGGCCCTTGGCACAACAGTCAAATTCCTATCTCTGAAGTCCCGTGTGTTCTCATGCGGCAGGGAATGAGACTCCTGCCTTGGAAGAATCTTGCTGCCAGCTTGACCAACTGGAAACTGCTGATCTGAGTCTCCCTAGCTTCTAGCGTAGCTCCCTGTAGTTATGTCCACCACCACCGTATCCTTTTTCCCTAAGCATGGGACAGGTAATCAGCCCCTGAATCGGTTATCTCAGTCCGGTCAGTTGCGGAACCACATGCCTGCGAGTCTCCATTGCCTCCTCCACTGTGGGAAGGAGAGAGCCAGGTCCAGGGCAGATCTCTGGGCTGGATAATTGGCCCTGACGTCTGAGTCACACTGAGCAGCTGTCGGGAAATCACTGCATTTCTCTGCGCAGACTTTCAGTACATTCCAGTATTGTAGCGCTGGCTTTCTTGGGTCAGTGGGTGAGAGGGGTTGTAAAGAAAGCTTTCCTTTTAACTAAAACTGAAAGGAAGAAAAGGAGGGAGAAAGGAAGAAAAGCAAGCAGAAAAGAAGGAAAGAAAGAAACGACAGGACTGATCTACTGTCTGGGTTGATGAGTTGTTTGTGTCAGTGTTTTATGTTTTCGTGGTACTGGAGATTGAACCCAGGGTCCTCATACTGAGCTACATCTCCGACCCTTTTTAAATTTTGAGATAGCGTCTTGGTAAGTTGCTGAGTTGCTCAAGAAATCTCTAACTTGAGTCCTGCCTCAGCCCACTCCCCCATCCACCCCCACCAGTGCTGGAATTATAGGCATATGTCACTGATACTGGAGAACATATAGCTCCAACCTGCTAGATGTCAGATAGGCCCAAGTTTGTGTTCCCCAAATCCTGAATTCTAAGAGGAGGAAAGATTTTGATAGCTCCTGAGAGACACAAGGAGACCTGGAAACTAGGCTGCCACAGTTATTTTTCAAGAAATACTTTGTAGACTAAAATTAGGAATTAGGTACAAACGTGGGTCAAATTATAATCAACCAAATAAGGTTACAAGTATATCTGTTTATCTAATAATGATCTAATGGGGAAGCCGGTCACATAGCAAGGGTAAGGGTAAGAACAAAGGCATTTTTGGGAAGGGATGTGGCCTGAGGCTCTGTCACTGTCTTGGGTGACTGATGCCTATCTGGGTTTCCTGGACTGGGTGGTTCCAAGGACAATACAATCTTAAGTTTCCATTTATCCTTTAGGGAAGAATGCAAGTCTGGCCAGGGTGCTTTTAATTGTTTCTCTTCTGCTTTGACTCCCACCAGGGGCTAGCCCTGTCTGGCTGCTTGTAATACCACCACGCCCACTGATAGTAGAATCTGAACATTGTGTAGAAAAGCTTGTCTGGCAAAGTTCTGGAGTTGAGCCTTCCCTTGATGGGAAGGGCCCAGACCAGCACAGCCTCACCGGGAATGGCTGTTACAGCTGATGTTTTGGGAATTTACTCTCTCTCAGTTCTATAAAAGGTCCAAACTAAAGGTGTGGCAGGGTTGGCTCCATTCTGGAGTTCTTAGGGTCTTACTATGCTGTTCAGGCTGGCCTTGGACTCACAGGATAGCTTCCGTCAGATTTGAACTCTGGCGGTCCTCCTACTTCAGCCTCCCAAGTGCTGTGATTACAGATGTGTGCCTCAATACCCGGCTTCCTTTGTGAAGCTCTGAAGTCCGAAGGAGAAGCTTCTCTCTGCCTCTATCCTCGCTTCTCGCCATTGCCAGCGATCCTTGGCTTATAGATGTATGACTCCAGTTTCTGCTTCTGTTAGACCATGGGTGGCCCTCATTCAGGGTGATCTCAGTTTAACTTGATTATATCACTAAAGACTCAGTTTCCAAACAAGATTACAATCACAGTACAAGGATTGGGCTTTCAGTGTATCATGAGGGGTGGGTGCACAGTTCAGTTCTCCACACTGCTGATCTCTTGGCCTGCTGTATGGGTGTCTGACCACATCTCCCCATATCCTGGTCTCTCTCTGTACCCTTTCCCACACTATCCACAGAATGCTCTTTCTATAGCACAGAATTCTGTTATTCTTCTGATTGAAAATGTTCCATGACTTCCAAATGCTACTCTATTGCTTTGACAGACAAATCTTTTCATTTGAGAGTATCCCAAGGGTATAATGTGGAGCAGGAACCTGTCCCTCCTGCACAGGATCTTAATTGCAGCTGTCCATGCCTGCCAAGGCCTGCTAATTAATCTCCCCTCCTGCTGGGCTTCTGAATTTTTCTGCCCCTAAGAAGATTATGTGGGGATCATTGAATATCCCGCATGATTGTTCTACCCACGCTGACCTTGGCTTTCCTCTCAGGAGGTGATTTATTGTGCTTTTGATATAAGGGAAAGAAATTCCCAACCTAAACGATATCTGGGACAAGTTCATATTCTCTAAAAATCGAAGAATAATGAATTTTAGGAACAACGGAGGTTGAGAGCAGAATATATTTATGGAGGGAAAAAAGGCTTCTATCCAAGGGAGGGACAGAGCGGGGCCCCAGTGGGTTGCCCAGGGAATCTGTCTTTTCCAAGGATTTTTATAGAGTAAAATCACAATGTGAGGCAGGCCCAACCTTGGAAAAATGAGAAATCACAAGGTGAGCATGCGGTGGGACAAAGCTATGGTTGGCCAATAAGAATTATTCAGGTAAAATTGATTAAATGGGATCAAATGGGAAAGCGAGTCACGTAGCAACCAGGCATGAATACACAACAGGACACTTCAAGGTGGTTGCTACCTACTTAGAATATCAATCCCTGAGGTCCATCTCTAGGGAAGTTTGTTGGGTGCATTTGTTTAATCTATTGTCTCAAGCCAGGCGTGGTGGCGCAGGCCTATAATTCCAGCACTCGGTAGCCTGAGGCAGGAGAACTGTGAGTTCGAGACCAGCCTGGGCTACAAAATGAGCTCAAGGCCAGCCCAAACTGCATAACAAGACCCTGTAGACTTAAAAAAAAAAAATAACCTGTTGTCTCAAGGGCTGGCCCAAAGCGGAAGTGCCTCTCTCTCCATTTGTAAGGTATCTTGTCCTCTGTACTGGCTCCTTCGAGGGCCTGGGCCTGTCTGACTGCCTATAATATTTCTATCTAACTCAGCTGCCTACAACACTTTTCACTTATTTCTTAACTTTCAGCAGCAGAAGACAAGGTAGATTTCCATAGGGCAGTTGAATTTTACCTGTTCCTAAAACTGATACATACATAACTGTCTTCTCCTCCTTTAATCTACTGTGGCAAAGTGACACCTGGCTTTGGAGTTGGTCTCCTGTGAAAGTGTGTGAAGTGGGATGGGCGTGTACACGTGAGGCGGGGGTGGAGGAGGATGAAAGTGTTTTTTCCAGGGACAAAGAAGTCAGAATGAGAGCAACATTTAGATAGGATTCAGTTGGGTTGGAAGAGTAGAAAGCGTCTTCCTAGCCAGTTTGCTGGGATAGATTTTTTTCCCCCCAGTACTAGGGACTGAAGCAGGCTCTGCTTCATGCTGGCTGCTCTACCACTGAGTTACATCCCCAGCCCTTCTTTTCTATTTGAGATGGAATCTGAGCTGCCCAAGTGGGCCTCAAACTTTTGATAATCTTGCATAAGACTCCCAGGTAGCTGAGATTACAAGATTAGATTAGATTTTGCTATGCCCAGATTTTTCTCTGAAATAGCAACAATAAAATCAATCAATTCCAAGGGTTAACTGTCTCAGTCCCTAAGATGATCCCAGAAGACTCAGACATACCTAAGCAATTAAATTTTAGTAGCATGTCTGTCTTTATGCAGAGGAACAGAGAAAGAACCATGTAATGTTATTTATCTCTAAAGTATCCTTCAGTGTAAGCGCTATGCCTGCAGCAGGTATCAGGACATGATCAGTAGATTAAAGTGTAGAATCTGGAGTTAGAGAAACTTGATTAGGAATCCTTTAATTTTAATGCATTTGACCTGAGGCAAGTGACCCTTTTCGCACCTCAGTTTCCCAGGCAGCACGTACAGCTTTCAGTGTAATTCCTAGCAGAATTCATGCTTAGTAAAGGTTGGATGCTATTTTTTTTCTGTCTTTACTATTATTTTGTTGTCTTTATATAAATAACCCAAAGCCTTGCCCCTGAGGACTTTGCAGTTCTTACTTGACTGAGAGCTTTAATGGGAATCTTGATTGAAAGCACATGTGTGTCTTTTATTATAACTAATATGTTCCTCATTGAGTTAGGTAGGTTTTTCATAAGTAGCCCTTTTGGTGACACAAAGAGAAAATGTACAAAAATTTTTGAAAAAAATCTTCAATTCAGTAGAAAAAAATGTAGGTTGTATGTTTCTGTAGACTGTAGCCTTGCCTGCTCTCAGACAGTATAAAGCAATTTTAAAGGGGAAACATACTATTTTACTGAGAGGAAAACAGAGTTTTTATTTATAGTAAGTGTAACAAATGAAAAGAGAACAGGAGACCTGGAAAGAGGCAACAGCCCTCATTTCATGGTTAAAACAAACTGGACCAGTCTGGAAAGCAAAGGGCTACCAAAGTCAGCATTGAACCGGGGTGTGGTACCTTTACCTCAAAGTTTGCTCAGCCTGCCAGTGGTGCACATCTGCAGTCCCAGCACTCAAGAGGCCAAGAGAGGTGGGTTACTACAAGTTTGAGACCAGCCTGGGGTACCTGGAGAGACAAAATAATTACAAGGGGCTAAGTTTAAAGAGATACTGAGTGCTATTCAGGACTCCCCCACCCCCTGCGGATTTCCACATACAGCACTTGGTTTGAATGGATGGATGATTATATTTTTTTGTGTACTGTAACTATTTTCCTCATATAAATATTAAAATAAAATTAAGCTTTTTTCTTTTTTTTGGTGCTTTAAACAACTTATTTAACTGAAATAGGCTTCCATTTACTTAATTGAAGTGACTTCCACTTTTTTTTTTAAAGTAAAAGGCGCCTTTATTGCCCAAGTACTGGAAGGTTACTGGCAGGGAGGGCTGGGAAGTGGGGAGAGGGGGTGAGAGGGAGAAACAAGGACCTTCTGAGGGGTGGGATGGGAAAAATATATTGGGCTAGTTGGGGTGGAGTTTATGGGGCAGTCTAAGTGACTTAGTGGATGCTGATTGGTTACCCTACACGTGAAAGGAAATAAGAAGTTGTAATGGGGGTGGGAGTTGGTCTAGGAGAGACACATGACCGTCTCTGGGCCACACCGTGTTGGATCACCACCATGATGACTTAGCAGAAATTTATATGGGCAGAAGACATACTTATTGTGGTACATCTTTTCCCCATGGTGATTTACAGGCTCTTCAAGCTCATATAAATATTTCATAAATATTTGGGTATTTGGGTATACTCCTACGTAATACCTGTACAGTATCTTTCAGCAAGAAAAACACTGGAGTAAAGACCTGACACAACTAAGTAGAATGAAAGTCTGTTCCAAATATTTGTGTTTGAGGTAAAGGTACCACACCCCGGTTCAATGAAGAAAACCAGCCTTACAGCACAGGATGATTTTTTATTTTCAAATAGGGCTTAGAACACATAGCAGCAATTAGGTGCTGAATGGCAGAGCTCCACGCCTAGCTTATGCCATGAACTCATGGGACACAGGTTCCAGGGACTCAGGCTCCTTCCCATCGGTTCTCACAAAGTCTGCTTCTCAGGGCGGAGAAGGCTGGCTCTTCAGCTGAACCCAGGTTCCTTCTATTTCTGCTCATTTTCCCTGACCAGTTTTAGGAAGCTGTCTTCAACTCTTTGAGTGTTTAATATGCTCATTACACACATTAATCCTCTTGGCGAGGATCTTGCCCTGAACTTGCTTGCTTGCAACCATGCCAACAGCATGCTGGGTAACATCGTAGCCTCTTCCTGTTTTGCCATGGTAACGTTTGTGTGGTGTGCCTTTTTGCACAGTACCCATTCCCTTGGTGTGTGCAGTGTCAGCCTTTCTGGAGATTCGCATATATGTGGCCGGATGAACAACCCTGCGTTTTCTAAAAGGCCTAAGAACATATACCGGGTTCACCTCCTCTTTCCCTTTGTGTTCATCATTTTTGCAAATGTGGCCGGAAGGAAGGACAGAATGAAGGTTTTAAGCTGTAATGAGAGCTCCTTTCTGAGACATTTTATCTGTAACATTTTTCTCTTTCCCACAAACAGGCGAAAATGAAATCCTTGCAACTCTGCGCGCCATTGCAAGCAAAAACCAGATCTGGAGGTCGTACATCGGCATGGGCTATTACAACTGCTCGGTGCCGCAGGCCATCCTGCGGAACCTGCTGGAGAACTCAGGATGGTAACGTCTCTCCCTCTGCCACCTCCTGTGGTGTCCAGACCCCACACACTAGCGCTTGGCATTGCTGCTGTCCTGTGCTCCGGCAGCCTCCCGGTTTTTCTGGTTTGGAAATTTGTTGCTCAGGTGTTGCCAAAATAGAAGCTGCTTTCCAGTTTTGTTCCCTCTGGTCCAGTACTCTCCCTCGTGGGCACCGGTGATCTCCTCTCTCCAGCTTCATTTCAGTGCTATCTTTGCACACGATCTCAGACCTGTGGGTGGGCAGGGTCTAGGCTTCTGTCTTCTTTGGGGACCCTGAGACTTAGGTCTGGAACCTTAGCCCATTGTCTCCTTGGAGGATTTTAGGGTGATGGTGATTGTATCCCTCCGCTCTCCCCATGTCTTTGGGTTCATGCCCACCTGAAAATAAGGAGATGTCGTTTCAGGTAAGTGGTGATCATAAGGCCTTAGCTCTGTTATGAGCGCCTTCTTAGGAAAGAGCACAGGAGTGTGCACTGGATGTGCCCCTCTCCAAAGGTAAGCGGAGGCTGCAGCCCGGTGTGCTGGGCTTCTTGTTCCAGGCTTGCCTCACTGGTCAGGTAAGGCATCCCTTCTCCTCCAGAATGTGTGCCTATGTCCTTCCTGAGTGTCACTGTTCCTTGCCCTCTCTGGCCCTCACTGACTGACACAACTGAAAGCATTTGAGCGAAGGTGCCTAGGCAGCTTCTAGGTTATTTGGCTGTTCCCCATTTCTGTGGTGGCTTGTGTCATCAAGAACCAGAGTGCTTGGTGTGGTAGTACATGACTGTAATCGCAGCGCTTGGGAGGCTGAGGCGCGAGGATCACTGCCAGTTCAAGGCCAGCGTAGACTACATAGCCAGACCCTGTCTCAAAACATCAAAAAACAAAAACAAAAAAAGAAAAAGAACCAAATCCCAGTGCTAAACAAAATACCTGGGGCTGTGCATGCTGGTGTGTGCCTATAGTCTCAGCACTTGGGAGGCTGAAGCAGGAGGATTACTTTGCATTCAATATAGTGAGTTTAAGTCCAGTCTAAATTATACAGTTAGGCCCTGTCTCAAAGAAAGAAAAGAAAGAAAACATCCTAGACATCCTGCCATCGTCCAACAGCAGCCATCTATTGGGAAATCATATCTTAACTACAGAAGAAAAATAGCAGGCCTTTCTTTCCTCCATATTACATGTCACAGTATTTGAATTGAAACTTTGGATGGCCTGTCCTGCAGGACTGGCCTCATTTCAAATGATGCCTTAGTCTCAAAGGGAAAAAGTCTCTCTTTTTTTTTTTTGGTGTTTTTGAGACACGGTCTTGCTATGCAGGTCAGGCTGGCCTTGATCTCACTTTGTAGGACAGGCTGGTCTGGAACTCACAATGATCCTCGTGCCTCAGCCTCCCGAGTGCTGGGATTATAGGTGTGCGCCACCATGCCCGCTGTCAAAGGGGAAAGGTCTTATTTGTGTGTTTCGTGTTTGTTTTTGTTTTTTGTTTTTTCTTTTTGGGTTTTTCTTACTATATAGCTTGGGCTGGCCTGAAGCTCACATCGATTCTCCTGCCTCAGCCTCTTGAGTGCTGGGATCACAGGTGTGTGCCACCACACCCACTGTTAGTGGAGGATATAGGTGCATTCTCATTCCCAGGGAGATGAGAGGGTGAGGATTTCTTTGCAGGTAACTTGTGTCTGTGGTGGGGCCAGTGCAGTGTGATGACAGTGTGGATGTTCTGGTTCAGAAGTGTCACGAGTGAGGCACAGAGCTGGGATTGTTGTTCACACCAGCATTCAGAAGGGCCAGCTTCGGCACAGGGAAGGTGCTTTCCTAAGTGGCAAATCATGGGATGACCTTAACAGGAGCTTTGGAAATACCAAGCACGAAATTTAGTTTTGATCAGTACTTTGGACCTTTCACTTGTTTTTTTGTGAGTGCAGGTGTCAACCCGGGGAGCGAGGCTCTGTTTTGTCCCAGCTGCAGTTCACACAACTCTGGTGGGAGCCAGATCTGATCTGTGGGCACAGGCGGTGTGCACTGCCGTCCCTGTGCAGAACGTTTTCATTTCAGTGTGCTCCCCTGCTTTCTGAAAAAGAGACGGGGAAAGCAGAATCATCAAATCAAAATTGTTTTCCTGCTGTGGGTGTGGGTGTGAGAACACATCTGCTCCGCCAGAGGCTGCTTTTTCCCTGTGGTGCTGGTAAGAGTTTGGTGAACTCCAGGGTCCGTTTCATAGTGAGTGCGCTGCCCCTTGTCTCCCTTCTAGGAAAAGGCTCTGAAAGCTGAGAGCAGGACTGGCCTGCAGCTTCACGCTCAGTGGATGTCCTGCAGCTTCACGCTCAGTGGATGTCCAGACTCCTACCCATACTGCTCCCTGTGTGAGCGGATGTGGCCTTTTACTTTAGTAGCAGCCAGCGTTTCAAGAGGGAGACAATGTCATTCTGTGTGTTTCAGCTGCCGTTTGGGGGTGCATTTTAAACACTGTTTTTCTCATTCTCCGAAAGCTGATCTGAACCAGAGAGAAGTCCTGGCCCAGGCCCGCTCTGATAGGGAGGGCTGTACACACGTGGCTGGGGGACTTCCCAGTATCACTCTTCTGAATGGTTTCCATAGAGATGGAGCCAACAAATTCCGGCGACGTGAGGTGAAGGTAAATGGGCAGCATAGCCTGGAAAGAATACAAATATTTGGGCCCTTGAAAGAAAGGTTACAACAAGTTCAGAATTTGTTTTCGTGGGCCCTGCTCTTAGAAATTTTCAATTGCCTGTAACATCAGTAACTAGTAGCAGCAAATGTAGACGTTATCTTTGTGGCTTTCCATTTTGTAAAATTTTGGCATCAGGACTGAGAGAGAATGTCATGAGTGTTTGTCTCTGGCAAATCCCTGCTGTTTCTATGTTCCTAAACAAGGGCACAGCCAGCACGATAGCAGCGACGGATTGTTTTGCGTCAGATGTCAGTGCTGTGGTGACTATATCAAGCGTCTTATATATGAGCAGAACTAAAACCTTTCTTGGACATGCACATACTGCTAAAAGCCAGTACTTAGTTGAGATGTAGACAGTATAGATCAGACTTTTTGGTGGGTGTATGTGGTGCCGGGGCTTGAACCCAGGGCCTCACTGTGCTAAGCAAGTGCTCTACCATTGAGCTATATCCCTAGTCCCACAGATAGCTTTCTTTTTTCCCCCATAGGTTTCTTTTTAATTTTTTATATTATTTCTACTTTATTTCTGTATTTATTTGCATATCTAAATATACTGAAAACCATGAGTTCATACTAAGTCTTTAATTTTAACTCAGTGCCACCATTTTCATCTTCATTTCCTCAACTTTCATATTTTTGTTTGTTTGTTATTTTGTTGCTTTGAGACAAGGTCTCTCACTATGTAGTTCAGGCCCACCTTGAACTCATGATAGATCCTCCTGCCTCAGCCTCTCAAGTGCTGGGATTATAAGCATGCACCACCACGCCCAGCTCACAGAGAATTTTCTAAATCATAGTGTTTTTACCTAAGTAATGCCAACTCCTGTACACGTGATGGCAGATCCTAGGGTAGCATTTTTCTCCAGGAATGAAGATTGATTTATTATCTCCATGATTAAGATTCACTGACCTAAGAGTCCTTAAATAGGTTACCATTATGAGCATTAATACCTGTTTTATTTTAGTGGGGTCAAAAATGTGTAGACTGTAACAGTTTAGAGTGAAAGGAGTGTTACCCTTGGAAAAAGAACACCTTTAAGGCTCTCTGCCTTTAACAGTGCTCGTTAGCATTAACCTAACCTTGAACTTGGAGAGCGTTGAGTGAGGACAGGAAGACTGGGCAGGAGAAAACAGCAACTGTTCCATCTGCTCCCGTGGTTGTAGGACCAGAGTCCAGGGTCAGGTGGGAGCAACTGTGCTCAGGAAATGGGGGCTTTTCCCTATGTGGGGAGCAGCAGGGAGCCATTGGAGGCACTTGCACAGGGAGAGGGCTCAATCCCGTATATTTGTACCATAAATATTAGAGCTCATTTCTTATTTTAAGTACTGCCAAACTAGTAAGGCCATGAAGAAGGGGTGGGTATAGCGCACCCAAAGCTTAATAGTAACTATTTGGCTCTAAAAGAATGTTTATCATATTCTTCCTTGAGAATTTGCAGAGCAGTGATCCTTTGAAAGAATAAGAATATCCCAGGTGAGAAACTGGGGTCTCCCAGGGAAGCAGAGAGGCTGAAGCCAATGTGTGCCATGCGAACATGCAGAAAAAGGCAGTTCCAAGTCAGAGTGCCTGTCAGCACCATACAAATGCAAAGTAAATTCTGGGGGAAAGGTCTGTGAGTGTGCACTGTTCAGATTTGCTAAAAGGTCAAAATAGGGGGAAAATGCAGCATGTGAAGAGCCCCTGGCTCACTGAAAATACTGATTGTATAACTGATGTTTACACACAAAAGTTAGGGATTTAGAAGGTAGCGGTTCTCAGTGTTCCTTTTGACTCCGAAGAATTTGCAGTTGATAATTTATAGTTGCTGGTCCCTTGAGTAGCCATTGGGAAGTACAGTGCCGTTGCTGAAATGCTTTATGTATGTGGATATAGTTTGAGTATGAAGGGAAAAATCTCTGATATAGCCGACATTTTCTCCACTGACAGCCAATGGGAATTGTCTAGAAAGAAGTTTAGTTGCTTCCAGTTCACAAAACTTGAGACTAAAATCTAAGGCTCCTTAATACTAAGTATTGTTGAAGGTGCGCGAAATCTGTGAGTCATTCACTGTACTGCGTAAGGAAGTGCAGACATGACGAACGTTCCAGACAGGATCAGGGCAGCATGTTCCGAGAACATGAAATTAGTTACTGCGTGAACTGAGAGTCTACTGAGGATTTTGTCCTGAGGACATAAGAACGAGCTGTGGATGCTCACTTTTATGCTAATTCTTTGTTTTTTTGGGATGGTCTTACCATGCAGCCTCGGCTGGCCTTGCACTCAGAGCGATCCTCCTGTGTCAGTCTCTTGAGCGCTGGGATTATAGGCGCATACCACCACACCCCGCTTATTGGGCTAGTTCTGATCTTTAAAATTTAAAAGTAATACCTAACCGGAAGGAACTTACTAACTTATATTGCATAAATTCATTTAAATGAATACATTATGTTTTAAGTGAATTATGAAATGAATGAAAATATTTAATACCACAGAACAATTAAAATTTCATATGCGTGTACATATATACACACATAAATATATAGTACTTGGTAGTTCAGAGGACGGAATGCAGGGCCTTCTCACTGAGCTGCATGCCCAGCCCTTTTTTATTTTATATATTTTATTTATATATATATTTTTTCTTTTTTTTTTTTTTAAAGTAAGAACATTTCCTGGGGAAAGGAATGAGGAGTAGGAATAGCTCCTGAGAGACAAGATGGGGTCCGAACTTGGTTGCCTCCTGTATTTTGTATTGATTTTTTTTTTTTGAGACAGGGTCTTAGTATGTAGTTCAGGTTGGCCTTAAACTCACTGTGTAGCCCAGACTGGCCTCAAATGCACAGCGATCTCCCTGCCTCAGCCTACTGAGTGCTGGGATTCAGGCATGTGCCAGGCTTTTTAAAATTTTGAGATAAAGTCTCCCTAAATTGCTGAATTATATTCTTACCTGTGCCTCCCCAGTGTATAGCCACCATACTTCACTAAAATTTTATTCATATGTACTCTTTTCTCGTGAGCACGTGGAAATAACTTACTATTAACCAGTTTAAACCCTAAATCAATCAAGAAAAACCATCTAATATGGGCTTAAAGTTAAACAATATGCAACACAGCCAGGCACAGGTGTACCTTGGCCAATGAGTGAACAAGTCAAGAGAGACATAAAACTGAAGTCTGTTACTTTCAGTGTTGCCTGTAAGCACATTTCAGTTTAAAATTATATTTGTGCATAAACTTAATGTTGTTAGAAACAGTCCAGGGAGTAATGTTAATCTTAAAAATATCAGGATATAAAACTTTATTTACAGAGGCCACAATCTTGCTTTTGCATGTAAGTATAGCTGTGATATGGAAAAGAAATGTACCTAAATGTGAGCTGTAGTTACGTCACCGCTGTTTTTAGGGCAAAAGCACCAGCTCTGGGGAACCCAGCAGACCAGGCTGGGCCACCTAATAACAATGCCAGGATGGAGGGCGATCAGGCTGGCCCCCTTGCTGCTCCTGGGTGCCCCTTCGAAGCTGGGGATGAGCACCCTGAGATTCCTTGGGTTCCTCTGTCCAGGGTGTATGAGGAGCTGCGCTCCCCACTGGAAGCTCTGAGCCAGCTCCCCAGTCCAGGACAGTGCCCCTCAGCGTGACAGTGGTGAGGAAGGGCGGGAACGGAGCTTCCATCCGTGTGGCCATGAGCGAAGCACAGTTCAGGATCTGTCTTTGAGGGCTGAAGAAACTTAGGGGTTTTATAAGCAAAGAAGAGAGGCCAGGTTCAGCAACTTGACAGCTGGCGGGCAGCATAGCCCGCAGCGTAGGGAAAGCAGGTCAGGCTGGCGTGGCCGGTCAGTGTCTCGGCACTGGTTCTGGGAGGTCCTGGTTCTGGGAGGTCTCGCTGGAGGGGATAGTTACTGCCTAACCGAGGCAGCGTCGGTTCCCGTTGGGGTGCTTCCTCCTTTCCTGCGTGGGCCGGGGGCCCCTCATGAAGTGTTCTGTGAGACTCTGCTTGCCAGGAATCTGCGGTGGCTACAAGTTTCAGACGGTGGTTGAAGACTTCTAGGTGTTGTGATTGAGTGTCCCCAAAGACCCTGAAAATTTAGTTACTCTTATCTTGGTGTCCTCAATCTTGAAGGGGCGGAGACAGATTTATGGCTGGAGGACCTTAACTGTAGGCACCCCTTCAGCGCTGATACATGCCTACGTGCAGAGCTGAGCAGAGTCTGCTTCAGAGTTTGAAGGTTATAAGGGAGCTGGAGAAAATAAAGGCAGAGATGCCGAGCTTATCCTGCTGTCAGTGACCCTTTGGGTATCTGCAGGTGCAGTTTCGAGGTCCCTTTTACAGTTATCTTGAAATTTGGGAGTTACAAGTAATGTTGTTTTCTCAATAGTTTAAAACCTCGTCACAATGAACGTATATAACATACTCATTAAAAAGTTAGACATACACAAGATAGTTAACTGCAGAAGAACTCTCCCCCGAAACAAATTAATATGCCGGGAGCGTTTTTAAATTTTTTGAGACAGGGTCTCACTGCATAGTTCAGGCTGATCTTGAACTCGGTAAGTAGCCCAGGATGGCCTAGAACTCTCGACGATCCTCCTGCCTCAGCCTCTTGAGTGTTGCTATTAATAGGTGTGTGCCGCTACACCTGACTCAGCCGTTCTCCTGTGAGTGGACTCTTGAATTTTTTGCTCAGTTTTTCCTTTTATATTCAGCACTGTGCTGAATTGTTTTCAAACATTGCTCAGTACTGTATACTGTAGACCTAACCCTATGAATGTTCTAGATCTTTCCTATCTGGAAACTAAATGGACTAGTTGGTTTGTGCAGATGCTTCCCTCTGTGTCTGTTTGTTTTTCTGTCCACACATCACAGAGCAACAGTTTTGAGCAAAGTTTTGTGTGGATCAGGCACACAAGCGCGAGGCAGGAGGGTGTCCCTGCCTGCGCCTCTGTGACCCGTTGCTGCTCACATCCTCTTTTCAGTTGCCTGTGCCGTGCATTGTACACCTCATGCATTCCAGTTCACCACCCTCCTGACTATGGCAAAGTAATTTACAGTTGCTAAGCTAGGCTGTTCAAGGAGTTAGTTGAGGCAAAATTTATTCCGCTATACACACACATACACAAACACACACACAGTGTGATGGCAATTAAAACTGCAGGAAGTTATTTCGAATATGTCGGCTTTGTACCGCTTGCTAGACAGCCTGTCTGCCACACTCCCCCTCAAAGGTCAGATATTTGAAACAAAAAAAAGACAAGTTCAGAAGATCCTGCTTTAAAACTTTTTAGGAAAGAAAAGATAAACAAATGGAAATATCCTGAACGTGCTTAGCATAACAGGAGAGGGGAAAAGGCCTTGAGGAGTGAAATCGAAGCAATAAATAAATCAGAAGAAGACTTTCTCCGGAAAGGCCGGGGTGGGGATGAGGAGAACCGTGGAGCGTCGCCCATGCAGGTGCACGGGCCGGGCCGGAGCCAGCACGGGGGCTCAGAGCGGGTGCGCTTTTCCTGAAGAGGCAGCAGCTCTCCGGAAGTTCTCCATCTCCCTGTATCCTACCCCTCACCTTCTTTAAAAGGAGTTTATCACGCTGGAATGATTTTTATTTATTGTCTCTTTTTTGCTCATCACAATATATTCTTGTGCTTCTCTGCCATAAAGAAGGACACATTTGTGTCATTCATAGAAAGATGGATGCACCTGGAGGCCATAATGTTCGGTGAAGTAAGATACACACACAAGTATGCGTGATTTCTCTCGTAAGAGTGGACCAAGGTATAAGTAATGTGAAGAATAAAATCAAGGTGGAGGTACAATTTTGCAGATGGGCAGAGGACCCGTGATGGGAGGAGGGGGCAGGGCAAGGGAGGGGGAATAAAAATAATTAAAATGTGTCCTGTGCATGTATGGACTCCGCGCGTTGACTGTAATCATTATATTCTGCAAGATGTGCTAATAAACACAATACTGAGGCCAGGGACTGTTACCGTATTGCTATGAACCAGTATTCCTGTTTGTAAGCTGGCAGCAAATATTTAGCCTATGGAGAGGGAAGAGATAAGGAAAACGCCAAGCTGTATTAAGGGCATGTAACCACTCCCCATGATGATTATAAACTGCATGAATTGAAAACATGTAAAAAATAAAATTTTAACAAAACAAAACAAAACCCCCAAATACTTACAGAGTGATAAAGAAGTAAGAAAACTGGTAACGGGACTAAGCTGACTAATTCACATATGTAAAGCCACATTCGTGGCTACTCACTAGAAAGACCTAAGGTTAGAATCCATGTCTCTGAGGCCTTCTAGTTGCTTGCGTCTCTGAGTTTCAATAGCTACAGAGTTAGTGTCCTTGGACATTCAGTAATTGATTAGTGAGAATTTTTACACAGATCTGTTAATTTCTTAGCAGCTGGTAGAATATCTCCTGGCTAATGTAAAGCAAAGATGTGAAGGTTTTGAGGCTCAGAGGTTACAGTTTTGAGTGCTTTGCCTATTAAAGCCATAAAGGGTGTATTTTATCTGAAGGAAAGGTAGTAGGAAGTATAACTTTAGCTTATAATATCCTAAGTAGGTTCAAGTAGATTTTAAGAGCTGCTTAAAATACAGCTATTCAATAAGATCATTAAAAGAGTAATATTGTACAATCATAATTTAGAGCGAGAAAAAAATAAGCACCGATTTTCCCTAAACAGGTAACGTTGTCACTGTCCTGTGGTTTAACTCCTGTCTTCCCTTAAAGCCAGAAGAGAAGCTTGCTAATGCGCTCCGTAATTCTCGAGATTGAGGCAATGATCTATGAAACAGAGACACTTAGGGAGCTCCTCTGAGCGGCGGGGCTCAGTGTGCGCTCGGTCTTGTGTGTCTCCCCAGGATCACCCAGTACACTCCGTACCAGCCGGAGGTGTCTCAGGGGAGGCTGGAGAGTTTGCTCAACTTCCAGACCATGGTGTGCGACCTCACAGGCATGGACACGGCCAACGCATCCCTGCTGGACGAGGCGACCGCGGCGGCGGAGGCCATGCAGCTGTGTCACAGGTGCGAGGCGCGGCCCAGGCCTCCCTGTGGGAGAGGGACACCCTGTGGGAGAGGGACACCCTGAAGTCGCCTCCCGCTGTACGTAAGGGCAGGCTCTAGTGGCACAGTCGGTGCCCAAGGCCTTGTCGCACACGCTTACCTACGCACTACAAATTCAAATGTTTGAGAGACATTCTATCACTCGCCGATGTAACAAAAAGATCTGATCTAGTATTTCTTTTCCTCTCTCTTTTTGAGACAGGGTCTAATTTTGCTGCATAGTCCAGGCAGTCCTTGTATAACTAGCCCAGCCTGGTCTCAAACTCGTAGTGACCCTCCTGCCTCAGCCTCCCAAGTGCTGAGATTACAGGTGTCGTGTGCCACCATGTGCAGCTCTAGTTGTGGTGTTTAAAAAGCCACTATTTTTACAAGTTATTTAAGAAAGATATTTTATTTTCTCTTACATAATGATAGTTGAGGGACGCTATGGCAACATGGAGACAGTATCTTTAGATGCTCAGGATAACAGCTGACTGTTGGAGCTCTAGCCATGCTGTCTACACTTAAAGCAAAGGGGAAGGTTCTGGGACTGCTAGCTAAATAAGCCAGCGTATGTGTATATGTTTGCATTTAGGTGTGTGCGCATGTGTGTATTTCTGTAGGTGTATGTGTATATTTCATGTATGTGTATGTATGTTTATGTATTTGGGGGTGTTTCTGTAGGTGTCTGTATTGATGTATGTGTGTACATTTGTGTGTGTGTGCATGTGCATATTTGGGGTGCTGGCAGAATTAGATCCAGGGCCTCATGCATGCTGGGCAAGCCTTTACCCTGAATCACACCCCAGGCCTTTTATTTTTCTTCCCTCCTCACCCTTGTTCTCTCTTTTCTTTCTGTCTGTCTGTCTGACTGTCTTTTTGAGACAGGGCCTCACTATGCAGTTCAGGCTGCTCTTGAGCTCACTTTGTAGCTGGAGCTGGCCTCAAACTTGAAATGACCCTCCTGCCTCAGCCTCCCAAGCACTGGGATTACAGGTGTGCGCCCACAGCCCAGCTTCTTTCTTTTCCTTTGTTGCTCTGCGAGTGGAAGGCAGGACTTTGCAGTGGGCTGTGGTGGACCCTTGGTGTACGGGACTCAGTTCATTCACGGGAGCTGGTTGTGACTTGAATTGGTCGTAAACCAAGACTATTTTCCTAAAAGAAATAATGGACATACCCACAATAATTAGTGTTCTGAACCTCCCAAAGCACCCCTTAACTAAACTTTTCATGATAAAACTGTGTTGTATAATGTGCGAAATTTACCGGAAACACCAATGTTTTTCCTAGTGTGTTCACCAAAAGGTTATAAAATGTGCCTAGCTTACCAGAAACAATTTAATGCTGTCCTGGCCATTCAGGTTGATGTCTTTGGCTTGCAGGAAGGAAGGATGAAGTGGAAGGTAGTTACAGTTTGGAAGGAGAGTCCCCTTCCATGAGAACCTCAGGAATTGGCTCTGTGTGTCCTTTCTCTCCTCGGGAGGGTCAGTAGCCCCCTAGGTCCTGGCTCACTAGGTCTCACCCTTTTCAGAATTAAATACTGGTCCAAGGTTGTGTACTTCTGTCTTTCCTTTCACACTGTTCTGTGGGATGACACAACATTGTCATTAAGCAAGTGAATGCAGTGATTGGCTTTTTCTCTGGCTGGCTGGGTCTTCTCTACACATGGTTGTAGCTCTGTTCATTTTTTCAAGATTTCCTTTATTTCAGAAGAGCTTTGCTGCACTGATTGTTGATAGCCTCCTCCTCTTCAGAGAGCTCCTCAGCTGCTGTTCTCTGTGGCTCAGCCAGAAGTTGCTGAAGTCCCTCTGTAGATGGGGCCCCTGAGCCTCCCTCCTCCAGCTCCTCAACATCACCGCTGTCCACCTGCAAGCCTATGGACTCTGCTGTAGTGACAGTGTCATCAATCATGGGGTCAGTTGGAGGCTCAGGCTCCTCTATGCAGCCTTCACAGTCTCTCTCCCATATGATTTTAGGCCATACTTTTCTTCCAGGCTGATCTCAGTGTCATTAGAGAAACACTGGCCCCGGATTTCTCAACCCCACCCAAGAAAGGATGTTGTAATGTTCCTTCCAGAACTCTTTAAGGGTTAAATCTGTATCTGAGACTATCTGGAAGCACTTCAGGAACAGTTCCTTGGTGTATAGCTTCTTGAAGTTAGCTATAACCTGCTGGCCTATTGGCTGCAATAGAAGAGTCGTATTAGGTGGGAGGAACTCGACGGAGAGCCATGGGGATTCTTCAGCCAATTCTTCTTCCACATCTCATGTATGAGTAGGAACGTGGTCCGTGATGAGGAGAGCCTGGAATGGTAAACCTTTGTCCTCCAGATACTTCTTAACAGTGGGATAGAAAACCTCCCTGATCCACTCAAGAAAAAGTACTCTTGTTACCCAGCCTTTTGTGTTAGATCTGTATGTGACCTGCAGCCTGTTTTTCATGACTTGTATGTTTTCTGAACACTGTGGTGGTCTCAAGAGTAATAAACTAAGGCTTTGTGCTGAGATCACCACTAGCACTGGCACATAGTATAAGCTTAGCCTGTTCTTCATAGGATAATGGGCTGGCATTTTCTTCTCTTCTTGGGTAATGTATGCTCACCTGAGCATTTTCTTCCAGAAAAGGCTAGCTTCATCACAGCTGAAAACTTGATGAAAGCAAAACCCATTTCTCTGTGTCATCATTTTTAAAAAAATAAAAATAAGATAAAATTTCAAAACAGTCTAATAAGAGGGTGACAATGGTTAATACCATGCATATTGTTACTTTAGTAAGATATCAGTATTTAACTGTCCAAGCAATATTAGCACAAACCTTTCTTTTCAAAGAACTAAGAGAAAGTAGTAGTATAATTGTCTGAATTATTATATATATATATATATTTTTCCACTTTTCCCTTCTTTTGTACATCTCAGTTTCTCCTTTTGAAGTTTCTTCCCATTTCCCAATATCTGTTGTACATTTAGGATTATTTACTACTTTCAGTTTGTCACACTAGGGAGACAATACAATGTTTACACACGTGCATCTGGTTTATTTCACCTATGAGTATGGTCTCCAGTTGCATCCATTTACCTAGAAATGTCTCCAGTTGATCCTTCTTTATGGCTACATAGTACTCCATTATATAAAAAGACCACATCTTTTTTATCCATTCCTCTGTTGATGGGTATTTGGGTTGCTTCCAAGATCTAGGTATTATAAATTGTGCTGCTATAAACATGGGTGCACAGATATTGCTGTGGTGTGATGTTTTTAATTCTTCTGGGAAGATGTTTAGAAGGTAGGATAGGGCCTCCAACCCTCGTTTTTTGAGGAATCTCCACACTGATTTCCACAGTGGTTGCCCCAGTCTATACTCCCAAAAGTGGAGAAAGGCTCCTTCTTTCCCCTACCCTACCAGTGTTTGTTATTGGTTCATTTCTTGATAATAGCCATTCTTTCTGGGGTGAGATTAAATTGCAGTGTTTTAATTTGCATCTCTTGAATGATCAGTGATGTTGAACAATTTTTCATATATTTATTTGCTATTTGTATTTCTGCAGCTGAGAAGTGGGTATTCATCTCAGATGCCCATTTTTGGATTGAGTCTTTAAATTTGGGAGGTCTTTTTTTTTTTAGTTCTTTGTATGTTCTCAATAGTAGTCCTTTGAGGAACAGCTGGCAAGCATTTTTTCCCACTCCGTGGGGTATCTCTTTACTCTGTTGGTTGTTTCAAGAGCTCTTTAATAAGATGAGATCCCATCTGTTGGTTCCTTCTGATAGTTCCTGTGTGACTGGGGTTATGTTCATAAAATCTTTCCTTATACCAATGTCTTCGAGAATTCTACGTATTCTGTCTTCCAGCAGATTTAATGCTTCTGTTTTAAGATTTAGATTTTGATCCATTTCAACTTTACTTTAGTGCATGGTGAAAGATACAGGTCCAATTTTAATCTTTAGCGTGTGCAGAGCCAGTTTTTCCAGCACTATTTATTAAAGAGGCTACCTTTCTTCAGTGAATGTCTTTTTTTTTTTTCTTTTTGAGACAGGGTGTTGCTGTGCAGTTTAGGCTGGCCCTGGGCTCACTTTGTAGCCCAGGCTGGCCTCGAACTTGTAGTGATCCTCCTGCCTCAGCCTCCCCAGTGCTAGTATTGCTGGGGATGCACCACCACACCTGGCCTCTTCTAATGAATGTGTTTGGCACTTTTGTCAAAGATAAGGTGGCTGAGTGTGTCTGAGTTGTTTCTGCTGCTTCTAATCAATTCCACTGATGTTTGGGTCTGTTTTATTTGTCAGTACCATGCTGTCTTTATCACAGTAGCTTTATAGTATAATTGTAAGTCAGGGATTGTGATGCCCCCTGCCTTTTCTTTGTTGCTGAAAATTGCCTTCACTATTCTAGGTCTATTCTGGTTCCAAATAAATTTTAGGATTGTTTTCTCTAGTTCTGTGAGATATGCTATTGGAATTTTGATTGGAATTGCATTAAATCTGTATAAGAGTTTTGGAAGTGTGGCCATATGCACTATATTGGTTCTTCTTACCCAAGAATAAAAGGTATCTTTCCATTTTCTGATGCCTCTTCAATCTCTTTTTTCAGAGTACTGTAGATTTCAGTGTAGAGGTCTTTAACATCCTGTGTTAGACTGATTCCTAGGTATTTCATTTTTGAATGCTGTTGTGAAAGATGGAGTTTTCCTTGTTTCTCTTTCAGGGAGTTTGTTATTCACGTACAGGAAGGCTGTTGATTTTTTGAGTGGTACTTTGTATCCAGGTATGCTACTGAATTTGTTTATTAAATCTAGCAGTTTTTTAGTGGAGTTTTTGGGGGGTATTATATGTACACTATCATGTCATCTGCAAATAATGATAATTTAACCTCTTCCTTTCCTGTCTTTATTCTTTTTGTGTCTTGCTTGTGTCTAATTGCTGCGGCTAAAGTTCCCAGGACTGTGTTGAATAAAATTGGAAATGGAGGACATCCTTGCCTTACTCCTGATTTTAGAGTGAAAGCTTTCAGTTTTTGACCATTTGGTATGATGTTGCGTGTTGGTTTGTCATAGATGGCTTTGATCAGATTGAGATAAAGACCATCTATTCCAATTTTCTGTAGGGTTTTTATCATGAATGGGTGCTGGGTTTTTTCAAAAGCCTTTTCTGCATCTATTGATCGTCTGTTGAGATGATCATATGGTTTTTGTCCTTGGCTCTGTTTATATGGAGCATTACATTTATTGGTTTGTGTGTATTGCACCATCCCTGCATCCCTGGGATGAATCCCCCTTGGTCATGGTGTATAATCTTCTTGAGGATTTACTGCATTCTGTTTGCTAGTATCTTATTGAGGATTTTTTCATCTTATGTTCATTTAGGAGATAGGCCTATGGTTTTCTTTCTTAGTTGAGTCCTTTTCTGGTTTTGGTATCAGGGTAATGCTTGCTTCCAGGAATGAATTTGGGAGTACTGCAGATCATAGCCTGAGTCTATAACTTGTGAAAAAACTTGGGCCACAAACGCAGATCTCATAAAGGATAATTCATCAATGAGTGGTAATGATGAAATATGTTGTGCCAGTAATGGGTGGTTTCACAATTTTAAAGCAAGAACTGGGGTTCATAGCATAACTAGGCACGATGAAGCAGCCCGTGCTGATAAAACGGCTGCTGAAAATAACATATACGACTTCAAGATGATGACACAGAAGGAGCGCCACGATGGCGGAGTGGCAAGCAGCGGAGAAGGAGCCTCTCTGCAAGTCACTGTCCAGATGCTGGAATATAGCAGCAGGAGGAAGGCAAGAAGGAGAAAGTAGGTTCCCTGGGCCCAGGAGGGAGCTGAAGCATGAACTGAAGCCCAGGGAGAGAGTGAAGAGAGAAACTTGAAGGAAGAAGGAGGTCGCTAGCAGTGGCTTCTCCCTGAGAAATGACTCACAGGGAAAGACGAGTAGGGCTCACACCTGTGGGCGCAGGGTGACTGCTGGCGACCCCAGAGGCCTCCATGGAGAGATGCAGCATGGAGGGGAGCAGTGGATGTGAAGGACTGCACTAGCTGGTGGTGAGTGCAGTGGTCCCATGGGACAGAGCAACTGCTAGCAGATATCTCAGAGAAGCTTGCTGAGCTCAGAACTCAGAGTGGTTGCTGGTGCCATCTAGTGGCTCCCAGCTGGGCTCAGGACCGTGGAAGGTGCACTGACAGCTACAGGTCAAATGAGTCTGGTCCGGAGAGAAGGTGCAGGCTCGCTGAGATTATCTACTACTCCACCAAAAAGCCACTGCTCCCTTGCTGGGATAAATCAACACTTCCACACATTGTCTACCAGTGACAGCAGAGACAAACGTAGAAGTGGACTTTTTAATTTTTTTTCTCTCTCTTGTTTTTTGTGGTGATGGTATTTTAAATTTTTTCTCCTACAATGTTTGATCTTGTATTTGTGAGTGTGAACTTGGCTTTTAACCTTGTTGAGGTTGTTGTACTGTTCTATTCTTTTTATCACTTCCTTCTCTTTCCAGTCCTTATTCATCCCAAAGATAGCGTGATTCCCTCTTTGTCCTCCAGCCTTATTTCTAATCTCATCCTCTTGTCCCACTTCTCTATTTTCTTCCTAACCCATTTTAAATTTTAACCTCTGTGGGCAAAATTGACATATTAAGGACATGTATACTGTATATAATTTTCTGGTTTTAGATTTTGTTATATAACCACAAACCTAGTTTATACAATTAAAGGTGACAAGTTAATGGTTAGCTCTGTCATTTTCTAGGCTGTGTTTGATGCTGTTGTCACTGACGATGGCACCACTAAAGCCACAGGTGATGTAACTGTTCTAACCAGTTGTTTTCCCTGGTATTTCAAGACTGAGACTGACACAGGGTCACAGAAAGAACTGTGACACAGTGCCAGAGATCCAGGCGCTGGGCCAAACAGGCAGCAACTACTCCTCTTCAACTAATTGAAGAAACAGGATCTTGCAACAAACTCAAAACACAAAAACGAGCTGTACCTGGAAGACGCCTCTGACAAGTAGTCATTTCCTAAGGGTTCTAAACAGTACCAGTGAAGCAGGCCACCAAGGACAATTTACAAGCATCACCCCAGGAATTCAACTAAAAAAAAAAAAAAAGAAAATGAGAAGACACTTAAACAAGACACACCCCCAGACATCCAGCTCAGCAAACACAAACCCAGGGAGCAGTGAGGTGGGACAGTCTGAACATCACCCACCTGACATCTCTGAGGTGACAAAGACAAGGCAATTGAATGAGGCTTTAGAAAAAATCACAGTAGAGTAATTTCTCAGGTACCTGCAGAGATGGAGTCCACAATGAAAACCATGCTTAGTGACTCCAGATTATAGGTATGTGCTACCAGGTCTAGGTCCTGTTAATGAGCTTTTTTCCCCACTCCTGGGGATTAAACCCAGGGACTTTATACTATGTTCTCAGCCATGTTTTGAAATCTTTTTGAGACAGAGTCACTCTAAGTTGCTGGGCTATGTTCAACCTTGCATTGCTGTTTCCTTCCTAGAGTGCTGAGAGTACAGATATGCATCATCCATACCTGGCTAATAAACCCTCTCTTTATTTCTTTATTTAATTTTTTGGGCTGTTTTTGTTTGGTTTTTTTTTTTTGAAACACAGTCTTACGGTGTCGCACAGGCTGGCCTCTAACTCCCGACAGTCCTTCTGCTTCAGCCACCTGAGTGCTGCAAGCTGTGATTACAGGCAGGCACCAACCATGCCAGGCTAATAAACCCTCTTTAAAGAAGTTTTTCAGTTGGGCAGGGTGACACAGGCCTATAATCCCAGCACCCTGGGAAGCTGAGGCAGGAGGATTACAAATCAGACCCCCATCTGGGAAATGTAGTGACTTAGAGAAACCCTGCCTCAGGATGAAGAAGGACTGGGGTTGTAGCTCAGTGTGAATGCTCTGACAGCAGTCTTCAGTACCAAAAAGAAGGGAAGCCCATACTCAGTGCTTACACCTCACTCACTACCCCTTCCTGCAGGTGGCCAGGGGAGGTCGTTTTTCAGAGAAGCCCACTGATGCCCCCAAATATTGGGGTTCTGTTACCTGGGATGAAGGGAAAAATGACTGTTGGGGAGACCTGGCTGTTTGTAAGGTGGGATATAATAAGATCACCCCCTATGGGAAGCATTGGACTCAGACTACACATTTTCTTGCGGGGTTTTTCTTTTCATGTTTTACAGTAGATGGGGAACGTCTCCCCCTTTCCTCAGCCAGCTCTCCAGCATGTGCCTTGTGTTGTCTCCTTGTAGTGCCTATCGCCATGGTGTACCCTGACGTAGGCAGCTTTGCCTCTGCTTGCGTTCAGTCTGTCCCCACCACTCCCTGTCATTAATGACATTTCATGTGCATCCCTACAATAAACCTTTCTTACAACTTTTTTTTTTTTGGTACCAGGAAGCGAACTCACGACTTCACACTTGCCAGGCAGGCTCTGAACTGCTGAGCTATAGCTCCATCCCTGTCAAAACTTTACAGTATTTCCTGAAGATCCATTTCTAGAAGTATTTACAAGGTCATGGCGTGCCCCCCAGCAGCCCCCTTTTTCTTTATGAAAGCAGCCACTTCCCACTTGAGAAGCTGAGGGTTCACCATACATTGTGTACAGTTTGCCAAAAACCGCTAGTGTCAACGTCTCCTTGTCCAGACACTTAATTCACTTCCTCCCTTTCGTTCTCACCTTGGATGCCTGTGTCTAGATTTACCTTGGGAAAGCAGCCCACAGAGCTGAGCTGTGTGCTTTTTGTGAGACAGGGTCTGGCTATGCAGTTCTGGCTGACACTGAACTATCTGTGTAGCCCAGGCTGGATTCAAAAGGCGTGGGCCACCACCCCTGGTCTGTTTATTGTGTATCTTTCAGGGACATTGTGTGTAGCACAATGCACCCGTATACGCTGCCGCACCCACAGACACATACTTCTGTTTATCCAGGCGTGCTGTGATACACGAACTGTTAGGCATCCGTATCAGCTTTGTTTCTGAAGAGCTCCTGGGATTTGCATCCTGGATCCAGCTCTGCTTTTTGCGATTCTTTACATATCACAGCCTGAGTCCTTTCCCCTTTTTACTGAGTGGACGCTCAGTTCCTGTCTCTAAATGCTCCTTTTGGTAATAAAATGCTAAGGTGTTTTAGGGTTTGTTGTTGTTTGTTGTTTTTGATGTTCGTTTGTGTATATCATTGCTCTTTGCTTTTTCACTTTTTTTCTTTTAATTTTAACTGCATGAAACTGGTTCTGCTAAATGCGGTTGGAGTGGGAGTTGGATTGAAGTGGGCTTGCAGTTAGTCAATATCACAAGCTATTAAGGACTCAGAATTTTTTATATTGTGCTCAGACTTTCCCGGAAGACTACATCTGCTTTGCATTCTCTGACACTCTGATTTTGTTTTTAATGTTTGTGTTTGGATGTGCTTTTTCTTTTCAACAGACACAATAAGAGGAAGAAATTCTTTGTTGATCCTCGTTGCCACCCACAGACGGTAGCTGTTGTCCAGACTCGAGCCAAGTAATTCCATGCGTTTGTATATTGAGCCCAGGGTAATAGCATCCTTGTATGCTGCTTCTCCCTTCCGTGTGTCCCGGCTGGCGGGAGGTGAACCTGCTTTTACCTGGGGTTGTGGGGTTTCTCACTTTTAGTTTTTCCCAGGAATGTCTCTAATAAGTACACTGTCAGAATTGAGGGGGAAATTCATGGTGTTCAGTTGCCTTTTTTTAATGGTAAACTATTACCCCATTTTACCTTCCTTCATAAAAAGAAAATTAATTTTAAAACCGTTTTAGTGGTATTTTGGAAAGTTTGAGGAACAGGGGAAAATTGAAATATTGCAACTTGTGTATTCCCAGCAAACATATTTATAGGGAATCCACTCAACACTTCACGTAATATGATGTAGATTCAAGTGTAGCGTGTTGTTTAGTTCTGTATCAGGAGACAGAAATGTAGCCCAGCACCACCTGTGCATATTTGCTTTCTTCTTTAGGCACGTTGCCCATTCTTCCCCCACCCCTTATTACCAGCCCTTCAGAAGGGATTTCCTGACCTGTGATCATCACAAGGAAGTTCTTTCCAGGAAAGGACCAGGAGTGGGGTGGATGGGCCTGGGAGGATGTAGAAACTGAATGCTGGTTCACTGAAATGGAACTGTAGTTCATTTGTTTATCCCATACATAAATGCATGATTGTTTTTTGTTTTACATCACATCTTTCCAGATTTCGTGGAGTTCTCATTGAGCTGAAGTTACCGCATGAAATGGACTTCAGTGGGAAAGATGTCAGTGGGGTCTTGTTCCAGTACCCAGACACTGAGGGAAAAGTGGAAGACTTCACAGAACTCGTGGAGCGAGCCCATGAGAGTGGGGTAGGCAGAGACCCTTGTAGGGGCTCAGGGAGGAGTGTTCTAGCTTCTTTCTGTCTGTGTAGCATAGTTTTCCTACCTCTGTCATATGGACCAGTAAAAGTCTGCTTCCTGCTTCCTTCCTTCCTCGTAGTTTTTGTCTACTGATTCATGACACAGGATAGACAGTCAGTGGATATTTATTGGATGAATGAACGAATGAATGAATGAGCAAGAGGAGTTTGCAGACTGAGCTGGCTCGGCCAGTCCGCCTGCAGGGGAGATCATGCCCTCTATACTCACAGGGAAGGTGACGGGTGTAACCCTTTCTCTCATTTCCTCTCCAGAGCCTGACCTGCTGTGCTACTGACCTTCTAGCTCTGTGTATCTTGAGGCCTCCTGGAGAGTTTGGGGTGGACATCGCCCTGGGAAACTCCCAGAGGTTCGGTGTGCCGCTGGGCTATGGGGGGCCACACGCAGCCTTTTTTGCCGTCAGAGAAAACTTGGTGAGGATGGCGCCCGGCAGGATGGTAGGCGTGACGAGGTAAAGCAGCTCTGGGCCTCCCCTCCACCATGAGGCTTGTGGCTTTCCTGTCCTTTCTCCTCCTCACAGATGTGGATTGTTGTCTGTATTTAACAGGGTTGTGTTGGGTCAAGTAAAGAAACGTACAACACAGACTATGAAGAGGAATTGGGTATAAACTATGGTGTTTTTCTCAAACACTAGAATATTTGTTCCTATTTGAAAAAGTGTGAGTGCAGCATACCGGCTTTGTCATTGTTATGTAAGTGCATTCATTCAGATCGACAGAAACTTTGAGAAGACTGAATATTTATGTATATTTTGTTCTAACCAGTTTCTTTCCCAAAAATACCACCCTGCCACATTGTTACACACAGACAAGCGCAAGAGAGATTTATAAAGCGCACACCGAGTGTGATTCACGTATTTCCTAGAGGCTCCTGTGCCACTCGGCCATTCAAGTAATTTCTTTCTTTTGTTTTTTGAGTTTTAAAAATGATCTTTGCTTTAAAAATTTTGATATGAGCATTACAGGAAACAATGCAAGCAGCAAAGAACGAAGCGATCCACGGTCATACGCAGCTTAGCTGGGTGCGTCGCAGGTCTCCTTGTGTTCATGCCATTTTGTGTGACTGAGACTGTGCTGTGTGTGTCATGCTTTTCCACACGGTGTGAATATTCACCATTTCAAACTCCCAAAGCTACGAGAGTATTTTTGATAGCTGGAAATTTACTGTAACAAACCAATCTCAAGTACTTTCTAAGTGCACTTTATTGAGTGCGTCTCATTGATGAAGCTTCTCAGAGTAAGAATTTGGAGGAGCTACTCGTGGTGGTAAATGCCTGTAATCCCTGCAGTTTGGGTGTTTGAGGAAGGAGGGCTGCAAGATTGAGTCTAAGTGTTGATTCAAAAAAATAAATAAATAAAGAGGGCCAGGGGTGTCGCTCAGTGTGAAATCAGTGAAACCAGCACCTCAGAGGAATGCCAGAGTTACTACTGGGAAAATTTAGCATAATCTTTTACTGAAGGCAGGTTATGAACATAAGTGAATAACTGAGTAGGTGAATGGTAAAAATCTGAGATACTTTGTGACATAACAGCTTTTTAGTGTAAAAAGTAATAGTTTCATCAAGTTTTGTTATGTCAGCTTGCTTTTGTGATGTCTCTTTACCACAGATGATGCAAAGGACTTTCTAGTTTAAAAAGTCTGGTATGTTAATTACTGTTTATAATGAACTTTATATTTTTCTGAAAAAGAGACCCAAACTTTTTCAGTTGTATTAAAAAAGAAAAATTTTGGAAGACAGTGGTGAGAGTTAACATTTTTGTTTTTAAATAGCCAGTCTCTGTACTTCTAGTGGAGAAAGTCTATTTTCATGGGTGTTTCCCTTCTTCCTGTTTCTGCCAAGAAGCTCAGTGTAAAATTTAATTCTCAGTCACTATCATTATATTAGGCAAGGTAAATCCTGGGAATTTTTTTCGTTTGTCTTAGACAGGTTCTGGCTATGTAATACACAGTTTGGCCTTGAACTCAATATATCGTACAGGATGGCCTCAAACACATGATCTTCCTGCCTTGGCCTCGTGCTGGGATTATAGGCAAGTGCTACCACCAAGCCCGGTCCTGGGAAATTTTTCACCAGTTCTAACTTCACTGTGTATGTCTCTAAGAGTAAAGGAAAAAAAAAAATCAGTGGACCTTTTTAGAAAAAGATGGTTTGGAAATTTTTTTATTGTTTAATTTTTAATTTAATTTGTTTTTGAAACAGTGCTTGCATTATAGTTCAGGCTAGCCTTAAAATCATGGTGTCACCCAGACTGGTCTCAAACTGCCTCAGTTTACTGGTGCTGGGCTTACTGGGATTACAGGCATGCGCTACCATGCCCAAGCTGGCAACTATTTTTTAATAAACTCACATCCAAGTAAATTTGCTGATTCAGTTCACCTGGCTAGGAAAGATGCTGGTCTCCTGTTGGCAATACCTGCTGCTATGGATGATGTGTGATAAACGAATGGGTTTTCTTGGTCCAGGGACGCCACTGGCAAAGAAGTCTACCGCCTTGCTCTTCAAACTAGAGAGCAGCACATCCGGAGAGACAAAGCTACCAGCAACATCTGCACAGCTCAGGTAAATCGCACTTCTCAGCGGACCACTGCGTGCCTCACCGTCTACAGAAGTGAGCTTCTCAGTCCCTCACTAGACTGATCACTCACTTAGCCCTGCTGACTCAGGCTAGAAATAGGAAGATATTAAGGGTAGAGAAGGCTGCTGCTATGTGTGTGTCTGTACATTGCCTGTGTGTTTACTTCATTATAAATATTTTAATAAATTAAAAGAAGAACAGCATTAGTTTTTATTTCACCTAAAACTTCAGCTTCAGATCTTAGGCCAAGCTTAGAAGAAGAGCAAAGGGACCACTCCTTACTTTGTATTTACATGTATTTGAGGTGTGTTGCTAAGTGAGGGGTTCAGGGTGTGTCACAGTCTTGGCTACAGAGAGGTCCTCGTGCATGAGACTGGTGTCACCTCTCACGACAGAGATGAGCTCTCCAGGGGCAACTTGGGGAGGGCAGTGTTTGGGGTGACTGAGGGCAGGGATGGTCCAGAGGCCGTTCTTAAAGTTGCTTCGGGGCTTGCGTCAGAGGGTTTTCAAAAGCCTTAGGAGAATTGTATTCTAGGGTTTCGAGTGCTTGAAAATTGCTTGCTTCATTCTTGAACAATCATGTGTGTGTAAAATTCTCAACTCTCACCCATCCGCACCCCAGAGTTTCTCAGGGCTCCACTGTCTTCCAGTATTTTTTTATTATTGTTGTTCTCTGATTTGCTTTTTAAATTTAACAGTATGTCTTCAATTCTTTCTTAGTTCACATAAGTCTCTGTGTTTCTTTTGTAACAGTTACACTTTATTCTGCAGCATGGATGAAACTATAATTAATTTGAGTAGAGCTCTATTTAGTTTATTTTCAATTTGCTCAAAAACTATATTGTAGTTTGCAACATATGTTACAAAAATTCACTGCAATGTATTTTTTGAATATCTATATATATGTCCAATTTTTCTGCAGAATAGAATCTTAGAAATGAAAGTACTGAATTAAAAGGTATATGCACTTGAGCTTTTGATAGATGGTGGCTGGGTATGGTGTGTATGCCTCTAATCCCAGCACTCAGGAGGCCAAGCTGGAGGATCACCATGAGTTCAAGGCCAGCCTGAACTATACAGCGAGACCCCATCTCAAAAACAAAAAAATTGATAGATGAAAATGATTTTATAAATCTATATAACTACAGGTGGTACATATAAATGTGTGTGTGTGTGTGTGTGTGTGTGTGTGTGTGTGTTTGGGTGTAATCCTGACATTTGCCAAAATTGCATATTGTCAAATTTTAAAAGTTTTGAGTAATAGGTCAAAGTTGGTATCTCACTGCCTTAAATTGCTTAGTGAAAGATTAATGAGATGAAGCGTATTTCTATACAGTAATAAACATTTGAGTTTCTTCTTGTGAAACCTACCGTTAGATAACAGGGAGCAGGGAGATAGGTCTCTTCCAAATGGAAAGGGGCCTAAGGGGGGCCTGACAGAATGGGACGCGCTGTGCCCACTGCCAGCCCCTGCGGAATGTGGTCATCAGGGAGCGCAGCTGTGGACTGATTCAGAAGTCTTTAGCTCAGGTTTCTGTTGGTTTCTCTTTCTATTACTGATTTGTAGACATTTTATAAAACTTTGCAGCATTGTTTATATTTTAAATGTTTATGTTCAAATTTTGGGGACTGTCTTGATCATATTTCCAATTGGCCTCCAGAGTGTTATGCTTGCTTTTTAAAAATTGTTATTAGTGCACAATGGCAGGACATGATTACAGTCTTTGTGGGGAGTTGGCCCATGGACATAACACGTCTGAGCTCCCGATTTCATCCCTTCCTGTCCTCGCCTTTCCCACTCCCTGCATCTCTTGGTCCTGCCCCTTCCCTTTTGCAAAATCCCTATCTTCCTGTTTCCTAGTTTATTTCCTTCCTGTTTTATTTTGTTTCTTTTTTTTCTGTCTTTTTGAGACAGGGTCGTGCTAGGCAGGTCTGGCTGGCCTTGAGCTCACTTTGTAGCCCAGGCTGGCCTCAAACTCAGCCCCCCCAGTGCTGGGATTATAGGTGTGCACCACCATGCCCGGCTTTGTTCTTTAATTTACTTATATTTTGTGTTTTTCACATAGGAGAAATTATGCAATGTTGAAGCTTGTGTGTGTGATTGGTTTCATTTAACATAATGGTCTCATGGTGCGTCCAAAACTCAAGCTTATCCTTCTTTAGGGCCGGGTAGTACTCTGTTGTCTATATATACACCACAGTTTCTTCGGTTCATTTGCTGATAGACACATAGGCCACTTCGAAGATTAGACATTGTTGTGCTGTTATAAACGTGAACATGCATGTATCACTGTAATATGATGTTTTACAATCTTTGGGAAAATAACTAGAAGACTACCCAGGCAAAGTGAAATTTCTAGTTTTAGTGTTTTGTGTTGTTTTTTAACCAGGAATCCAACTGCCTTGCACTTGCCAGGCAGGCACTGTGCCACCAAGCTATATCCCCAGCTCTAGTTTTAGCGTTTTGAGGAATCTCCATGTGGATTTCCATAGTGGTTGTACTAGTTTACACTCCCATCAAAAGTGAATATAAGGGTTTCTTTTCCTAACAGCCTGGCCAGCATTCGTTAATATTTAATGTTATAGCTGTTCTCTCTGGAGTAAGATGGAATCCCGGTATTGTTTTCTTTTTTCTTTTTCTTTTTTGAGACCAGGTCTCAAAAGTTCAAAGCTGGCTTTGAACTCACTATGTAGCCCAGGTTGGCATCAAATTCACATTGATCCTCCTGCCTCAGCCTCCTGCGTGTTGGAATTACAGGCATGTGCCCTAACACCTAGCTCAGTGTTGTCTTAATTTGCATTTCTCTAATGCTCAGAGATGTTGAACATTTTTCAACTGCTTATTGGGCATTATTTGTTTTTATTCTGAGAAGAATCCTCATTTTATTTGCCCATTATTGTTAGGTCTTTTATTTTGGGAGACCTAATTTGGGGGGGGGTCTTTATATTACTAGATATTAGTCCTCTGATAAATAGCTGAAATAATGTTTTTGTCATTTTCTAGGTCGTCTCTTGTCTCTAGTTGTTTTTTTTTGCTGTGCAGAAGCTTTTTATTTTTAATTTTAGGGGGTTGAAACAGGATCTCGCTATACAGTTCAGGCTGACCTTGAACTTACCGTGTTGTCCCGGTTGGCATTGAACTCACAGCAATCCTCCTGCCACCTCCCAAGTGCTGGTATTATGGCCTGCACCACCTGCATACTAGCATGTAGCTTTTTAAATTTGAGATGATCCCATTTGTTCATTCTTTTTTTATTTTAAAATTAAAATATAAACTCAACACAAAAACAATAAGGAAATACACAAATTATGGGGAAGATAGTAGGGGATTGACAATGAATGCTGTTTTACATAATATGTTCACATTTGTTAGTTATCTCAAAAACAATGAAGGAAATACACAATTATACAGAAGATAGTAGGAGATTAACAATGGCTGTTGTATTACATAATGTTATCTTCACATTTCTTGCTCAGTTATAAATCAGTATAACACAAACGATAAGGGAAACAGAATTATAGAGCAGACATTGGGGAATTAAAGATGGATGCTGTATTACAAAATGATGTTTTCACTTTTGTTACTGAGTCATACAAATAATGACACATTCGATTAATGAAATAGTTTTCTCCACCCTTATCTCCATTGTTCTCCCATCCGATCAATAGTTTTCTCTCTGATAATAACTGTACTTTTTGGTTTATTTACTCCCTTGGGCTCTCACATTAGGGAGGCACGTGGCTGCTTCAAATTATGCTGTAACAAATGTGGATGCACTCAAATTACTATGACACTAGGTGGGGAAGCACCCATCCTCAAAGACAGTACGTAGGCAGGGAACCAAATACACTACGGTCCTACCCGATTAATAAGCCCTCAATGCCCTTGGGGGTCTGGTCTAGTCCGCAGGTTCGCCCCTGCAGACCGCTGGGCTCTGCCCCAATGGAGCATTCCTGGGGGCCCAGTTGAGTCCTCAGGGTCGCCCTGTGGATTGCAGGGCTCCGCCCCAATGAGGCGCCCCTGGGGGCCTGGTTGAGTCCTTGGCCGTTTGTTCATTCTTAATGTTATTTCTTGTGCAATTAGAGCTCTGGTCAGAAAATCTAGAATGTCACCTATTGTTCAAGAGTGCTACCTATTTTGTCTTCTAACAGATTGTTTCTGTTTATTCATTTAGATTTTTTGTCCATTCTGATTTTAGTTTACTATATGGTGAGAGATGGGGGTCTCTATCCAATCTTCCACATGGGGATAGACAGTTGTTGAAGAAGCTGTCTTTCCTCCAGCATGTTTTTGGTCCACTTCTTGAAGATCAGATGGCAGGATGTGCCTGGGGTTGTTTTTTAACCCTCTCTTCTGCCCTATTGATCCACATGTCTGTTTTTGTGTCAGTATTGTGCTGTTTTTATTGCTGTAGCTTTGCAATATAACTTCAAATCTAGGGTTGTGATGTGTCTTGCTTTGCCCTCGTTACCCAGGGCTGGCATTCGCTATCCTGAGTCTCTTCTGGATCCACATGAATGTTAGCATTGCTTTCTCTAGTCCCGTGAGGTACGCCATTGGCATTTTGATTGGGAGGTTTGGCCATTTGACTATTTATTCTACCTACCCAGGTGTAGGGGGGTCTTCACATTTTCTGATGTCCTCTTTGGTCTCCTTTTTCAGAGTACTATAATTTTCATTATAGAGGTGTTTCACTAACATAGGTTATTTCCTAAGCATCTGATTTTTTCCTGGTGCTATTGTGAATGGTATTATTTTTCCAATTTTTTTTCCATTGAGTTCATTATTTGCATACAGGAATGCTATCGATTTTTGTGTTTTGGTTTTGTATCCTACTATATTACTGAATTTGGTTTAATTAATTCTAGGGTTTCTTTTGGTGGAATTTTCCAGGTCTTCTGTATAGTGGATCAAGTCATATGTGAATAATTATAATTTGAGTTCTTTACCTCCTGAACATGTACTTCACATTTCTTTCTCTCCTGATTTCTCTGGCTAATGGTTTGAGTACTATATCTGAACAAGAGTGGAGGGAGTGGACATCATGGTCTTATTCCTAATTTTAGAGGGAAAGCTTTCAGCTTTTCCTCATTTAATGTGATGTGGGGTAGGTTTGTCATAAGTAAGTTTTATCAGATTGAGATAAGGTCTTTCCACACTTGATTTCAACAGGGGTTTATATCACAAATGGATGCTGGATTTTGTCAAAGGCTCTTTTTGCATCTATTGAGATGATCATTTTTTTTTTTTTGTCCTTCTATTTGCACGCTGTAGTAAATTTACTGATTTGTGTATGTTGAGCCATTCTTGCATCCCCAGGATGAAGCCTGCTTGGTCATGGTGTATAGTAGATTGACAATTAGTGGTCAATTTATAATCCCCAGCTGAACTGAGTAAGTGCTGCTGGGTGTGGAAGGCACGCCCGAGGATTGTTGCCAGCAGTGTAAGAGGAGCTGAGAAAGGCTGTTGGAGCTGGTAGAAGGTGTAAGGAGCTGTTCATTCTTTCGTCCTGCTGGCTTTCCTGATGGACTTGGCTGTTTTCGTCTCGCAAGGAGCTTGGGACCTTGTTGGTGCTGAGAAGAGCTTCAGTTCATAGTTCACTTTGGGGGAACTCTGAGCACTTTTGAGGTCCTCACTTTGAGCATTGTTTCCTGGCTCCGGAGGGGAAGATAGTACATTGCCAGTCTCCTGGAGAAGCTGGCTACGTTGGCTTTCCTGATGGCATCTCAGCTGTCTTCACCATTGGAGGAGCTTGAGATCTCACTGTTGCTGAGGATGGCTGTGGTACTTTTGGGGGACTCTGGTTCTTACTTTTTGTGTCACTTTCTGGCTCCAGTGCAGAACCCTCAGCCTGCGAGCACAGATCCTTCATCCCGCTGGCACAGACTTCCTAGATTCCATCATTGACCTTTGGGCCTTCCCAGTGTCGATCCATGAAACAGGCCTGCACGAGATATTGTTATGGGCTGTAGGCCTCCAGCTGGATTTGTGGGAGGCATTATTATGAGCTCTAGGTCTTCAGCTGGACTCATGCAGGACATACCCATGGGATCCAGGTCTTTGGCTAGGTTTCTTGGTCTATAGTGTGTGGACAGATTTCCTGCACTCTGTTATATATGATTCTTTGGGTGACTATTACAAATAATCTTATGCAATGTGTCCTATATTATATTGTTCTCCTGTGCAAAATAACCCCCAAACCAACACAAAATGATCTTGATGATTTGTTGTGTTCTTTGTGCCAGTACAGTATCTTATATCTTGCATTTATGTTTATTAAAGAGATTTGATTGTAAATTCTGTTTTTTGGTTGGACCCTTATCTGGTTTTGGAATCAGGGTAATGCTATCTTCAGGAATCACTTTGGGGTACTACACCTTCGCTTTTAATTACATTAAGGTTATGGTGTAACAGTTCTATTACTAAGTATTTGTTTTCTTATGTTTTGGTTTGTTTTTCTGAGATAGGGTCTCACCATGTACTTTAGGCTGGCCTTGAATTCACTGTGTATCCCAGGCTGGCCTCTAACTTATGGTGATCCTCCTGCCTCAGCCTCTTAGTACTGAGACTCTAGGCATGCACCACCATACTCAGCTTATTAAATATGTTTTTTGATGTGATATAGTAGCCTGCTCTTTACCCTTATGGGCAACATAATTACAGGCATGAGTAAAACCTATAATTTATTATGGTTAAAGATAAAGATTTAGTATAGTGATTTCAGAGTGTGTTGGATATTTATTTACATTCACACAGTCAAGGAGGTTATAATTGGTCCCTAGCCATCATAGAAAACCTAGGAAATCTGATCATTTAATTTTATCTTTGTTTTTAATACTGGCATCCCTAGTCATTTAATTTCTCCCTCCTACACATAGTCTTCCGCCACACTGATGTGCATGACTCTGAAATGCTCTTTGTTCTTTTAGGCCCTTTTGGCCAATATGGCCGCCATGTTTGCCATCTACCATGGCTCCCGAGGGCTGGAGCACATTGCAAGGAGAGTGCATAATGCCACTTTGATTTTGTCTGAAGGTGAGCTTGCTATCGGTTTAAAATTTTTGGGCTTACAAAACTGATAGGTAAAATTGAAAACTTGGAGTATGTCGAACAATAAATGTAAAATTAACAGTCAGATGAGAAACTTGGAAAATATTTTTGTTATCTGTGATAGACTTGGTGTTAATATTTTTAATAAATATAGTGTATTCTCTCTCTTCACCCCTAAACACAAAAAGGATAAGCAGTGGTAGAAAATGAAACTAAAAATGTGTGTGTGTGTGTGTGTGTGTGTGTGTGTGTGTAGAGAAAGAACAAGCAAAATAGAAGATAGTTAAATAAGAAGTTCAAATAGTTCCCCAAACTATTCTGTTGTTTCAAAAATATTTTAATAGATCCACTTAATGTGTTTCACTTATAGTATTAGTTTTTCTTAGTTCATTGAGCAGAAGGCTTTGTGCTATTACCTGTTCCTTTGCGAGCACCTGTTTTTGTTTCTGTCTTATCTTCCTGAGTAACTATATTTAAGATTATGGTACACAGTATATTAACTATTGTTACCCTCTTGTTAAGAATTTTTATTTTTTCATAAAATAAGCAAGTGACATTCAATATAATTTAGAAAGTAAAAGTATACAGTAATAAGAATGTAAAATTTCAACCATGCAACATTCAAGGAAAGGTCAATTAGAGCAATAAAGCAGCATTTGCCCCATGAAGAAAAATGAAGAGGAAGAAAAATGCTGATACCATATTGGTATAACTTACAAATGACACTTAAACACTGTGTATGAAGAGCTTTAAAAAGTTCCGATAATTTGACTTAGGCATTTCACTTCTAATAATGTATCTAATGGAAATAAACAGATAACTGTGTCCACTGAAACATTGTTTATAACACCCCAGTCTCAGAAATAGCCTAAATATTTAATAATAAGTGATTAAATTACAATATACCCCTATGTTGGACTATTATACAGCTATTGGAAATAATGAGTTGATTGATCTGTCACCCATGATTCCCAGAGTTACGTACCCCAAAATGTAAGCAGTACTTAGTTCTGGTTGGTGGTGATGAATTTTTTTTTATGTATTTCACAAAATTTTTTATTTCACATAATTTTCTATCATCGTAATACATATATTGTTATTCTGTTTTGTTTTTTTGAGACAGGTTCTTGCTATGTAATCCAATTTGGCCCTTAATGCGTACCAATCTTCATGCCTCAGCCTCCTAGTGCTGGGATTATAGACCTGCACCACCATGCTTGGCATAAATTTATTTGTAAAGCAGCCGCCAAAACTCTGGTCAGGACCAGGGACAGCTTGTAGTAAAAATTCCCCCTTTGTTCCTCTGTGAAGCGTCGATGGCTGTGGAGAGGTTTCTGTGTCAGAGATCCATGGCTTTCCTGTCTTGTGTAGGTCTCAAGCGAGCGGGTCACCACCTCCATCATGACTTGTTCTTTGACACCTTGAAGGTCCACTGTGGCTGCCCACTGAAGGAGGTCTTGGCCAGAGCTGCTCAGCGGCAAATTAACTTCCGGCTATTCGAGGATAGCACTGTGAGTCTGACTCTCTGTATTTTTACAAATCCTCTAAACTGTCCTGACTTTTCTCTTAAGAAGCATTCCTGTTTGTTAAAAACAATGGGATTTTAGGCACAGTCTGTTTTTGTAAATGATTATATTTTCTAATTTGGAATACGGTGACATTTTCCAGTAAATACTAATTTATCTCAGCTTTTGTCCAGGCTGGGTTTTCATATGTGGGGCTGCTCAGGGTAAAGACTCTGATAGGTTATCTAATAAGTAAGTTAAAAGAAGAAAAGGTTAAACTTAGCTGTGGTAGGAGTGTCCTGTAGCCACTGGACTGCTGGCGTGCGCGAGTCCAGCTTGTGATGTCCCGGGCTGTTCTAGTTGCCTTGCCCTAGGGTCCTTTTGAATTTCATGATGTGTGGTTTTTTGGAACGACTGGGAATTTTGTTCTGCACCTTCTTTCCTTTGACCTTTCCTGTCCTTCCTCTGGCGACTGTGGAGTTAGAGCTGATGCTTTTCTCTTTCTTTTTTGTTTTTGTTTCATAGCTTGGCGTTTCTCTAGATGAAACAGTTAATGAAAAGGATCTAGATGATTTGTTGTGGATCTTTGGCTGCGAGTCCTCTGCAGTAAGTAAATAAAGGCATGGGTTGCTCATGCTGACATGAGGCGGCATCAAAGGAGGCTTTGCCTCTTGTGGGCCTGGAGGGAGGGAGGGAGGAGGGAGGATCCGTGTGTGACACTGGGGCAGCCCCTGTAAAAACAGTGCCACTTCCTGTGCCTTGCTTGTGTGACTGCTGACAGCAAAAGGTCACTATTGTGGAGCTCTGACCAAGACCATGTGGTCAGTGCTACCCATGAACTTGGTTCTTTCTGTGACTCTGGTCATCGACCAAGTTATATGAGAGCAGAATCAAATTCAGCAGTTAGGTTCCATATTGACCTTAGGAAGAAATTTGATTGGGTTCTTACCCAATTCAGTTTGCAACCAGAACTGGGGGGAAAAATAGGTTCCCAACAGTGGGAACTGAGGTCCCACTGTTGTTGGGAGGCTTGTTAATGGTGTGTAACTGAAACTGTTCCTTAACACAAAGACTCTCGACATTCTTATCTTGGTTACTGTGAATTTTGGGAAAGTTTTGGTACCGATTCGTTTAATACGTAGTAATCGAGGACCTGGTGTGTGTCAGGTACTGTGATAGGCCCTGAGATGGTGAACTGACAAGCTCCCTGCCCTCACCAAGTACGTATTCCAGTGGGGATCCAGGTGCCCTGGCCCAGCCTCCAGCCCAGGTGCTATGATAGTGGCGTGTAAGGGTGCTTTGTGAGCCCAGGAGGTGGCCTTCTCCACAAGGAATTGGGCCCACTGTCCTTAGCTGAGGTCTGAAAGATAGGGAGTTGTCCTAAACCAGGATGGCACAGTGGAGAAGGGAAATGGGCTTGGAGGGGTCTCAAACACTAGGCAAAGCTCCCTTTTGAACTTTTGTTTTTTAATCAAATAGGCCAAGTGGAAAGAGATTCCATGAGAAATAAAAGCAATTTAGTGTGACTACATTAGTCTCTAAAGTAGCAGGGGCAGATTTGGAGCAGGATGACCCTGGGATTAAAGGACAAGAGTAATCGGTAGCTACCTAGACCTGTGAGAGAACGGTCATCATAACATAATACGCTGCCTGCGCAGAAAAATCACTCAGGGAACATTTGCTGGATGAGTCCGTGACAGCCCATCCCGTAGAAGGAGCAGTACCTTCCAGTGCTGAGTGGTGCTGTTCTGGTGGTCTGTGCGCCCTCTGAGAGAGGGCTCCGGCACTGGATGCTGAAGGTGAATTACCAAAGCTTCTCAATGTTCCCTTTTGAACTTTGATTTTAATTAAATAGGATGGAACAAACGTGTTCCCTTCATAACACTGCACCAAGTTTAATCACAGTTACTGGTCTGTGTGTTTGAGGAATGTCCTAGAGCTACCCCTGCAGGAGCAGATGGCCACACTCTCAGCCTCGGGAGAGATGGGGAGTAGGCCATCATGTGTTCTGGAGCATAAATTCTCAGATACATGATTTGCATTGTGTGGGCCGTCTCATAACTTTCTTAGTTATGGCCTTTAATGAACAAGTATTTTTAAATCTTTTTGCAGTGGTAGGGTCTCAACTCAGGGCTTTACATATGCCAGGCAAGCACTGTATCCCTAAGCTACACCTCCAACCCTAATGGTTTTAATTTTAATGGAATCCAATTTATTATTATTTTTTTTTTCTTGCTCTTGTTTTTGATGTTGTATTATGAAACCATTACTGAATCCAAGATCATGCAGATTTGTTTCTGTATTTCCTAATAAGAATTTAATAGTTTGGCCTTTTTTTTTTTGTCTTTTGAGACAGGGTCTCTCTATGCAGTTCAGGCTGGCCTTGAACTCAACTTTGTAGCCTACACTGGTCTTGAGCTCACATTTCTCCTCCTGCCTCAGGCTCCCGAGTGCTATGATCATAGGCATGTGCCACCACATCTGGCTCAAGTTTGGGCCTTTGTGTGTGTGTCTTGATCCACTGTGCATGTTTTGTGGCCTGTGCCCTGCGGCCTGGGTGCCGACACTTGCCGCCAGGCCTGGTTTCTGCCCTCCAGTCCCGGTGCTTTCTCCTTGTAGGAACTATTGGCCGAAAGCATGGGAGAGGAGCGGAGAGGTATTCCAGGGTCTACGTTCAAGAGAACCAGCCCATTCCTCACACATCAGGTGTTCAACAGGTTTGTGCAGCTTGGGTGACTTCTGTGTCTTGTGTTGCAGCAATAAGCTGGGGAGCTCAGTAGGGAGCCGCTTCTGGTGCTGACTGCAGTCTGACTTGGGTTACTGTGGCGCAGTAACACTGTAACCATCCCATTCCTGACCTGGGCCAAGCGCAGCCTGTTTCCGGGTGACCCTGCTCTGATGCTATTGGGGAGGGAGGTTGCCGGGCCAAAGTTCCCACCAAGAACCCTCTCTCCTCTTCATCCTAACCTTCCCCTGATGCCCGCCGGCAGCTTCTTGCACTGAGCACCCTCGGAGGTTTGCTAGGGTCCTCTGCACTTCCTTCCCGTGTGTGTTGATACGTGGCTCATGGCCAAAACTTCTCTGGACTTTGAAGGGAAAACTCAGTGTGTCTTATCCCTCAGGAAGATGAATACAGTTTCTTCTCTGATCCTATCGGCCCTAAACATGTGTTTTGTGTTCACAGTTATCACTCAGAAACAAACATTGTCCGGTATATGAAGAAGCTAGAGAACAAAGACATCTCCCTTGTCCACAGCATGATTCCACTGGTAGTTGTTTAAGGCTTTTTTTCCTCACCCCAGCCCTACCCTGGTCGGAGCCCTTTGGTGATAATAACATGCTGCTAGTGGGGGTGGAGAAAGGGCTGGCCGTGGGGGAGGCAGGAGGGCTGATACCCCAGTGTAATCCACATGGGATGTGCTTCTTGCAGGGTTCCTGCACCATGAAGCTCAACAGCTCATCTGAACTCACGGTAAGCAGGTCCCTGGCACAAGGAGGGCAGTTCGCAGGCGCGGCTTCCCGGTTTGTACAAAGACCGGTCACTAGAGGAAGCCAGCAGGGCAGGAATACCTCCATAATCCTTTACTTTGCTGTTCACTAATCTTGAAAGAAATCCTAAAATTTCTCACAACTTGATCTTTAAATTATGAGTAAAACGAGTTTTATTGTTTATATTTTTGAGACTGGGTTTTGCTATGTTACCCAGGATAGTCTTGACAAACTCATGGATTCAAGTGATCCTCCTACCTCATCCTCTCAAGTATCTGAGACTACAGGCTCACACCACTTCACCCAGCTATGTAAAATTATTATTTTTTAATTAATTAGATGTATAAGAGGTATGCCTTCCTGGACCCTTCCTTTTTAAGGAACCTGTCACATTAAACACTTTTATTTTTCAATTTATAGTTGTTAACCTCACGTAGAATTAAGAACCATGAACCTTTTGTCTAAAAACCCATTCACTGTGTCAGAAGGGTAGGGATTTGAGGTTAAAATTTATTCCTTGAGTCAACAGGAGATTTATATAACTGTGGCATTTTGTTTGGTTAGCATCTTGGCTAGGCCCAGGATCCTTTTTAGCAAAGTTAACCTGTTCCTTTCATTTCTTAGGATTATGCTGCCGTGAAAAAGCACATTAGGCAAAGGACCTTACTGTATATGGTGACAGGAAGGGTTTGCCTATTTTTTACTTTTCCTTTATATTGTCCAGACTGGCCTTGAACTCATTACATGGTCCAGGCTGGCCTCTGACTCAGGAAGATATTCCTGCTTCAGCTGCCCAATGGTAGGATTACAGGTGTGTGCTACCACACCTGGCTTCTGTTTATTTTTATGTTTGTGGCTTGTTCTGCTTATGCAGAAATAGCAGTATATGCGTATATGTATGAGAATCAGGATAAGCTCCCTGGGTTTCATGTATATAAGTCTCTCTTGGGAGCCAGGTGTGGCGGCGTACACATGTAATCCCACCACTTGGGAGGCTGAGGCAAGAGAATTGCTGAGAGTTTAATGTCAGTTTGCTGCATAGTGAGTTCAAGGCCAGCCTGAACTACTTTGTGAGACCTTTTGCAAAAAAACCAAACAAAATGTATCTTGAGCCCCTTTTTTATAAGTTCTCTTTGCGGCCTTCACGTCGTACTTGTACAGTGAAGCTGCCGTGGTGATGGTACTTGCTGTGTCACATGTGGTGAGACCAAGGTGAATTAATATATTTAAGTGCTTGAAACAGTCCCTGGCGTGACTGAGGCGTTCTTTCTTTTTTCCCCTTTCCCTTCTTTCCCTCCCCCTCCCTCCACCTCTTGACCCCCTTCCCATTTCAGAAAGATTTATCTCCTTATTCACTATTATCTTTTATTTTCCCCTTTGTTTATAATTTAGGTTTATCATATAAGAGAAATCGTGTGATTTATGTTTATGTCCCTTCATTTATTTCACTTGAAATTACGGTCTTAAGGTGCCTCCATGTCCTTACCAATCACTTGCTGACCTTTCCTGTGGCAGAGTAGCACACCACTGTGTATTCCTCATGTTAAGCGTTGACATCATTACCGTACCATCATTACTGAAGTTGTTATTACAACGTGGACATAAGCGTTCTTCCTTCCCTTCTTGTTTCTAAGCCCATCACATGGAAAGAATTTGCAAACATCCACCCCTTTGTGCCTCTGGACCAAGCTCAAGGATACCAGCAGCTCTTCCGAGAGCTTGAGAAGGATTTGTGTGAACTCACAGGTTATGACCAAGTCTCTTTCCAGCCCAACAGGTAAGTGGATTTGTTTTCCTCTTGTCTGTTGTCCGCTGCTATCAGTGGTCACCCCAAACCTTACAGGCTTAAAGCAGCAACTTACTTTGTACCATTCTGTGACTTAAATGGACAGTTCCATTCCACTGAGGAGGTAGTATTGCCCAAGGTGGCCTCGTTGACATAGCTGGAAAGTTGGTGGTGGTTTTTTCTCTGGAAGTGTGATGGAAGGTATCGACCAGATCTTCCTCCTCCTCAGTAAGGGCCTTTTCCAGTTGTTCCATTATGGCCTGATATCCTGGTTCAGAATGGAGTGTTCTGAGGGAAAGCACGCAGATCTGTAACCCTCCTAGCGCCCACCCCTGGGTTACACGGCCATCGCTTGTGAGTACTGTGCCTGTGAAAGCAAGTCACAGAGCCCATCCCGAGCCAGCGCACATGTGTGTGTCAGGGAGCTGTGGTTCACCGTGTGCCACCTTTGGGAACTTGCTACACTTCCTGTTGATGATACAGCATGAGTCCAGCACGTGCGTTAGCTCCTAACAAGCAGCAATGCCTCAGTCTGGAAGGGCCAGGGAGCCCCAGTTCTGCTTTGGTTCTGTCATTCCTCTCTTCCAGCTTCATCGTCTGTGAATGAAAACTTTTCAAAAGCAGGAGACTCGAGCAAAATGCCTTGGAGCTCCACTCCAGACCCGATGATCACAATCTCCGGGGCCGGAGATGAGAGTCTTTGCTTTAGATAAATCAGCATGGGCTTCTGAGAGATTCTTGGTGTGCGAGGTAACGTCTTGTGGAGGCCTCAGAAGAGGACTCGTGGTACCTGCGCGTAGCCTCTGCTTCCTATGACTAAAGTGGGTTCTCTACCTGCAGCCTCAGTCTTGGCATCACCGGGGCAGCGAGTTAGTGAAGAATTTCTATTTTAAAATAATGAGATCGAATAATTTTTTCTTTTGTCTTTTTGAGACAGGGTCTCACTATGCAGTTCCAGATAGTCTTGAACGTATTTTGTAGCCCAGGCTGGCCTCGAACTCACAACAGTTCTCCTGCCTCAGCCTCCCTAGTGCTGGCATTGCAGGTGTGCGCCAGCACACCCAGTTTGAGATCAAACAATTTTGAAAAATGAGACACGCATCTATCGTGTCACTTTCTAAGACAGAAAGTATGTGTGTCTTAATCAGACAGAACCAAACCTTACCTCCTGTTAGGTTACACAACAAAGCTATGTGCTTTGCAGAAGCAGTGTACCTTATAAAATATCAACAGTTTAGGAGGAGTGCAGAGAGCCGGTGAGAGGGCACAGCACTGCTAATACCTGCTTCTCCAACTTGCATTTTGTGCATAGGAAGGAATTGGTAGCAAGTCAGGCTTTGGTGTACTTTCATTGAAAATTTATCATTCAGCTCGGTAAAGTGGTGCACACCTGTAATTCTAGCCCTCTGGGAGGCTGAGGCAGGAGGATCACAACTTGGACCCCAGCCTGAGCCATTTAGCAACTTAATGAGTGACACCCTGTCTCAAAAACAAAACAAAAAAAAAAAATGAAAAATGAAAAGGGCTGAGAGCTGGATGTGGCGGTGCATGCCTGTAATCTCAGCACTTCGCAGGCTCAGGCCGGAGGATCTGAGTGAAGGCTAGCCTGTGCTACAATGCAAGATCCTGTCTCATAAAATCCAAAAAAATCAAAACACAACCAAAAAACTGGGGATGTGGCTCACCGGGATGCAGTTCATTGCAAAGGCCCAGGGCTTGATCCTCAACACTGCAAAACAAAGCAAAACATCTTTCAGCTTTAAGAAAAAGTTCATTGCATGTTGAAAATGAAGAAACTCTGCCCTCTGGTGATGGGATGTGACAACATTCTGAGTGTTGCATGTGTCAGGCAGCACTACACTATTTCAAGACTGTTGTAACTCTTACGTTCACTCTTGCAGGGAATTATGGTCCCAGCCAGGATTGCCCAAGGCCAACCTAACACTACCAGAGTGTTGTGGTTCCCAGCCTTGGCTGGAAATTAGAGTCTCATGTTGACTTTCTGATGCACTACCCTGCTACCCACATGACACCCCTGGATTGAATTAGGCTCTCAGTGGGAGGTAGCCGGAGTGAGGGACAGGACTTGAGTGTTTCTTTAAATCTCCCTAGGTCAGGGTCAGTGAGCCTTTTAGAGCTTTCAGTGGTACAAACAGCCCGCTGCAGCACACATGCCATGGGTTCCCACACTGATTCCAGTGTGTAACCAAGGTTGAGAACCTCATCTTCTTACCTTCATTGTTTTCCCAGTACTTGTGATGCTCTTTGTCCTAATTTCCTCATTCTTACAATTGACAGTGATAGTCTGCCATCCCTGTCTTACAGGAGAGTAGAGATCTTTGTAGAACTCACTTCCTGGCAGTAATGTCTTACCTACTTCCTGAGAATACCAAACGTAACAGCCACTTTCAGGGTCTGATCTAAGGGTCATGGAGTTATACACAGTATCCCAGCTTAGCTGAGAGATACAAGGTCCTCAGCAGAAGATGCAGTTCTGACAGGAAAGTGCCTGATTCGTTGTTGGGAAAGTATTGTCAGCTATGCTCCCAACAGATAAAGCAAATCGATGTCTTGGTTTGGGGAAATGAAGGAATGTCCCTCATCTTCCATATGTGAGTGAGGTCTTTCTGTTTGGCTTGCTTTTGGTTTTTCTCATTTTTGCCTTGTTACAACTGCAGTTTGGATTATGTGTGCTAATCCCTGCATGAATGCACTGCAGATTCCTTGCCTTATACTTACTCTGCGTATGCCCAAGCGCTGCCCACATATTGATTAATTCTTCATGTGTACTGCTAGCTAGTGTCCACTCACCCAGGGACCTGCATGGGTTTCTTATTTATTATAAGAAGAAACAAAGTCTCTGGACTACTCTGGGGAAGCATTGAGTACATCCTGTCGACTGTTGAAGACAGAGGGTGTGGGGACAGTTACCGAGGAACCATTTACACCTCACTGATAGCTTCATTTGTACCTAATTAAAGCTGCCCGTTGCGTCTATGGAGTTTTAGAGTCTAGGCACAAAACGGTTTTGAATCTGAGTGTGTTTCCTTTTTGTTACTACATGCTATTTAAAATGTCAGTATTAGCATAATTTTAGAAAGTAGGCTTGGTAATATCTTTGCACCTCTTACATTTTTATTGTGTGTCATCAGCTTTACCACTTCAGCCATTTTTTTAAGTTCAGGGCCAGTTAGTATATTCAGTTGGTTGTGCGATCATCACCACCCTCCACCTCCAGAATTCATTTTAGCGTAATAAATTCAAGCTTAACTTGTCACGTCCCACTGCTCCTAGCACCAGGAAATTACCCTGCTAATTTTTCTAACAGCTTGGCTACTTTAAGCACCTCATCTAACTAGAAGCATTTAGTATTTATCCTTTCTCATCTGGCCGACTTCACTCAGCATAATGTCCTCAAGGTTCATCAGGCTTTTTGTTGTTTCTGTTTTCCTTTGGAGACAGGGCCTCGCCTTGTGGTTCAGGCACACGTTGAACTCTCTGTGTAGCTTACAGGGACCTTGACCTCGAGTCAGTCCTCCTGCCTCAGCTTCCCAAGTGCTGGGACTACAGGTGTGTGCCACCACATCCAGCTTAAGGTTCAACGGTGTTACAGTGTGTGCTGGAACTCCATTTCAAGGCCAAGTATTTCATTAGACGCATGTACCGCATTTTGTTTGTCTGTACCCATCAATGGACATGTGGGTTGTTTCAACCTTTTAGCTGTTGAGAACAATGCCGCTGTGAATGTTGGTGTACACACCCCTCTGAGCACCTGTTTCCATTTCTTTTGGATCTATATGTAGAAGTAAATATTGGACACATAGCAATTCTGTGTTTAATTTTTTGAGGGAGTGCCATGTTTTCCACTGGCTGTGCCGTGCCCATTCCTGATAGCAGTGCAAAAAGTTTCCAGTTTCTGTACATCTCATCAGCAGTATTTTTTGTCTTTTTTTTTTTTTTAATCATGGCATCCTAGTGGGTATGAAGTAGCATTGTGTGATTTTGATTTGCATTTCATTAATGATCAGTAATGTTGATCATCTTCTCAAGGCTTAGTGGGCATTTCTATATATTCTCTGGAAAAGTATCTGTTCAAGTCTTTTGACCTTTTTTTTGTGAGACAAGGTTTTTCTTTATAATTCAGGCTGTCCTTGAACTCACTGTGTAGCCCAGGCTGGCCTCAAACTCATAGCGATCCTCTTGCCTCAGCCTCCAAGTGCTGGGATTATAGGCGCGCACCATCATGCACAGCTTTGATCGTTTTTTAATTCGGTTCTTTGGGAGACTTTTGCTGCTGACTTGTAGGAGTCTTTATATTACTGACATCAATCCCCTATCAGATACATGACTGCTATACATTTTCCCCCAGTCCATAGAGTACACTGTCACTCTGCTGATAATGTCTTTTGATGCACAAAAGTAGCTCTAAACTTTTGGGTTCATATGACACAGAATTTATACCTCATCCAGTGCACTACATCTATAGTCTTACTCTGGTAAAAATTACCCTTTTGTTCACGAGAAGCCTCACACCCATTGGAATTGTAACCTGCTGTGGTGCAGTTTAAACCAGTCATTTGTATTGGCTGCTCTGACCCTTGAGTACCTAGAGAGATATGCTCTGTGTTGGAAATTCTATGCTGATAGGCCAGACATTGTGGCATACCCCTATAGTCCCAGCACTTGGGAGGCTGAGGCAGGAGGATTGCTGTGAGTTGGAGGCCAGCCTGAACTGCATAGTGAAAGCCTGTCTCAAAACCACAT